>PVKH010018892.1:0-15175 GCA_004027955.1 Chaetophractus vellerosus | reverse complement strand
AGCCACCGTGAGTCCCGGCCCAGGTCTTTTACTGCTTCTAATGGCATACGAGGAGCGAGCAAAAAGATCAAAACAATGAAAGTAATAAGAGCATCCTTACAAGGTATTTGTTAGCACTCGCCCCAGAGACTTAACTGTTATTTAAGGGAAACATTATAATTGTGGTGAAATTATAGATTACCATTTTTCTCAGACTTCCTACAGTTAACCTCTACCCATTATGCTCCTATATTTGGAATAGTCCACTGAGCTACTTGGAGGAAGGCCATTAGTTCAGTCCTTACAACGGGAGTTATAGGAGGAAAAAAGAGAGAGAGAAAGTAACTTTTATGATAATTCTCATTTCATAAAGTGTCATGTTATTTATAGAAAAATGAGACAGTAAAGTGTGCTTCCTTTTAAATCTGGCCTTTACTGCACCCTATAATTTATGGTAATATAATAAGTGATTTGAAAATAAAGATTTGAGACAACATTTCAGCATTAGTGTTTTTAAGACAAAACAAACATTCAAAATAAAACCTAAACCACCAGAGTGAACTCTATCATTAAATGCCTACTTTTTGCTAAATTTGTAGTTATGGCAGCTCAAAATCTCAAACTCTTCAATTGTGACCTCTTGCAAAGTAAAAATAATTGTATTATTTTCTGTGGCACAAGGGTATTATGGCCCATTATTTTTCCTCCCAAAAGTCCAAGTGGATTTGCATCAGCTGCTATTAAATGAGATTAATGAACTTAGAGGAATTTTAAATAACAGTATGAGCTTTCACTGAGATGAACAAAATGCCTGTAATATTTCAGGCTCTTGATTCTGAATTATTTCAGCTTTGTCTCATCAAGGCTCATTGAATCTTATTCCATTGTACATTTATAAATCAGTGTGAATTTTTTAGGTTGCATGAAATAAATTAAGTTCAAAAACCTCCTTTCCTGCCCCTGATAGGCAATCTGCTGACATACTATTGTGCCAAAAATAAATGTGAGAAATACTGTAAATAATAAATGCCAGACAGTTCAATTGGAATCATCAATGCCGTGAAACAACAGTCCCCTTCATTCATTATTTTTTAGTCATTTAAGAAGAGAACACTGTGCTTTTCAAGATCCATGGTATGGGGTACAATGAAGAGGAAGAGAAATCCTTACAGTTAAGAACCTAGAAGCAGAATTCACCCCCAAACCACCCCCACCGGTATTGGGTGGGATGCTCTAAAATGTAACATTCTCTGTTCATTTTCCCTTTGTGCTCTTAAGTTGCTCACCTTTCTTACTAGCTTTCTAGATTATCAATACTCTTCTGGAACCTACTTTTCAAGTCAAAGAACCCTCATTATGGGAGCAAAAAGACTGCTGCTTAGTCCTTTGCTAGGGCTAAAGTTGTTTCCTCTTGTCTGTATTTAGTGAAAAAGTAAAAAGAGACCTTTGCTTAAATTCGTTAAAATTTTTAGTTTTCCTTTTCAGCCTAACTCAATTTTAGCATATTTATGATCAGATTTCCCTACTAAAATCTCTTCTAGGCCGAAGACTGCTTCCTCCTCTTGTAATCAACCAAGCACCAAAATAAGTACCTTTCAACACTCCTTCTGCAATAAAACCATGTGGGGAGCTTTCTAAAATACAGATATCTGGACTCCATGTCTTGTTTTTCCAATTTAATTATTTTGGGTGGGGAAATTTCACCATTGATACTTTGCTAAAAGCTCCCCAGTGATTCCAAGATCCCCTGGCCTAGCATATCACCTTTCACAAAGTAGGTGTATAAGAAATAGCTGTGGAGTTCATCTGAATTGGGAGTTATTGGTATAGATTAGTGGTTTCCAAAATTGAGCATGTAGCAGAATCACCTGGCTGGCTTATTAAAACAGAGTTTTCTTGGCTTCACCCTCAGAGTACCCGACTCATCAGGTCTGAGAATTTGCATTTCTAACAAAAACCTAGGTTTTGCTGATGCTGCTGGTCTGGGGACCCCACACCGTGATCACCATCAAGGGATCTCAATTTCTTATTTCCTTGTGCTGAAATATGCAAAAGATCTGTGATAGGGATGAAAGGAATCTTGTCTTGTGTTTTTTTCTGATGTAGTGTCCTTAGAAATCAAGTATATATTATGGCTCATCATTCTATCTTTCCAATGAACTGATGCTTTCACTAATAGGTGAATCTGACTGTTTTATCGATCACCTGTTTCACCAGCTTGAAGAATTTGCTTATATGTTTTCATGCAATTCTCCCTCTTGCATTATTTTTAAATGTCTAATGAACTTTTGTATGTTCCTTAGTATTTAAAAGGAGGCAGATGTAAGGGAATATTAAAATTTGCAACACCATTTAATGTGAACACAATTTCTGTATTAGATGCCCCAAATAATAAACCAAATCTAACAAATTTTAAAGAAACTATATTCAAGGTCAAGAAGGATCTGCCTCCATTGTTTCAAACTTGCCTGATGAATGAGGACTGTCCCTGGGTGCCTCTGGCCTCAGCAAAACAGCATCCATAGGCCTGGCATTAGGGGAGGTACTTCATTCTTAACAACATTTGAATTACCTTAATTCACCTTTATGAACTTCCCTGTGAAAGCTGCCTGTCACCAATTCATCACAAATACTAGAATTGGCTCTGTGGAGAGACACAGTCTACATCTTCCTCTCACAATAATGATTCTGGCCATAAAATAGATTATCAAAAGAAACCCGAGAGTGTCTGGATTATCCCTCTGCACATGCTCAATTTATGAGATTAATAACTTTCCAATTTACGCTTCACAACACACAGCCCACACATGGAATTCCATATCTCTCAGTGAGCTCCCAGGAAGGGAAGTCCATTTCCTTAGTTATTAAGAAAAGCATCTTCTTTGGCCCAAATGTCTGAAATATCTAATACTCTTGCCAGGTGTCAGATAACCCACAGGTGCTCCTTGGAAACATCTATAAACAGTATCTACAAACCCAGTTGTCACTGACTTCAGGGATCTAAGAAAGGTCAAACTTGAGCAGAAGCTTAGGAAAGCAACCACCAGCAAATTCGAGGTCATTCAAAGGTTCTGTGCAACTGTTTTTGTGAAGCTTGTGAAACAGAGGATTGAGGATGTTGTCCATACACAATTTACCCCAAATCGCCTCCTCACCTCACAATTAAATAAACCATATTCAAAAGATCGTTGTCAAACAATAAAGACCCTGAATGGAACTCCTGACCCCTGACTCCTCACGGTGTGGTCTGCAGCCCTGGCACCACCTGGGAGTGTCAGAAATAGCACATCTTTGGCCCTGCCCCAGACCTACTAAATTAGAAGCTGCATTTTAACAAGATTCCTGGGTAATCCATATGCACATTAAAGCTTGAGAAGCATGTTCTGAAGCATTTGTTCCCAAAATGTGGGTTACAGACCACCTCACCAGCACCACCTGGGTTGCTTCTTAATGCCTGGTTTGCTCACCATCTGGGTCCCATTTAGATCTCCTCAATCAGAATTTCTGAAGGTGATGCCCAAGAATTTGCATTTTAAACAAGTACTGTAGTCCTTGCCTCTCAAAATGTGGTCAAAGGACTGACAGAATCAGTATCACCTGGGAGCTGATTGAAATGCAGCCTCTCAGGCCCCACCTGCTACCTGCTGAATCAGTACCTGCAGTTTAACAAGATCCCCAGGTGATCCCAATGCACATATTTTGATAATCATTGTTGCAGGTGATTCCTGCACATTCTAAGCTTAAAACAGAACAACAAAAAAACCACTTTTCTAAAATACATAATCTCAGGCTCAGCACAGGAAAAAGAAAAAAGCTTTGAAATGTTCAGTCTATTATAGCTTCAAATGGAAAAGAAATACTAACTCAACAACTAGGCCCACTCCTAACAATTGCAGGGCCTGGGACAAGCATACAATTGAGACCCATATACCATATGTCTAAATATTAATGGGGCCGACTGGATAGCCCAGTGGATAGGGCGTCGGCATACCACATGGGAGGCCCGGGTTCGGTTCCCGGGGACCTCTCCTAGCGGGCAGACCGCCCTGAGAATGGCAAGCCGCCGTGGGCGGGCCGGAGCCGCCACGGGCAGGGCAAAAAGCTGCCACGGACAGGCAAGAGCCGCCACGGGCAGGGCAAAAAGCTGCCACGGACAGGCAAGAGCCGCCACGGGCAGGGCAGGTCGCCCGCGAGTCCAGCGCAGCCAGCCACCCGCGAACTGAAAAAGCCGGCCGTGACGGAAGCAGAGACCGCCCACAAGCGGGGAAAGCCGCGCCTGCGCAGTGACCCAGTCTCGGCGCGTCGCCGCAGCAGGGGGGAAGGGGAGATATGTAATAAAATAAATAAATCTTTAAAAAAAAAAAATAAATAAATATTAAAAAGTTTTAAATCAAGCCAAACAGCTGTAAAATGAAATATTCTGTCCTCTTTGAAAAACTTACCTTCCTCTGATTTGGAAGGCCAAGTTTTAGAATCCTCTGACTTCTTGGATTTCTGAGCCTGAACAGGGATTTCTGAGCAGGGATTGCCCAGCCCAGCCCCGCCCCTGGCCTGTGACCTGCCCCGTTTTTCTTCTCAGACCCTGCTCCTTCCCAGCCCATGAGCCCCCAGTTCATTTACTTGGATGCTCTAGCCTGCACCTTGGCAAACCCTGGACCTAGCTAGAGGTTTGGAATTTGACCCCTTGTTCTCCACTCTGGAGCACAGACCTGGAAAAGAAGCCCATGCATACCCTGCAAGTTGGCACAGAGCCTTTGGGGAAGACAATTCTGGCTTCAGGTACTCCAAGCATAAGTTTAGAAGACACGACATGCTTTGGGTGTTGTGTTCTTTTTGCAATGTAGACTCCTCACTCTGTGGGAAGGTTCAGGGCAGGGTCCTCTAGGGTGGGGCCCAGGCAGGGGCCCTTTTGGTCTAAGGGCAATACTAGATACTGATGACTTTCAAAACATATCATACCAGAAGGCCATTTAGAATCTGGTTAAGAGCATGGAATCTGAAATTATGCTTATCTAGGTTCATATCTTAGACCCACCACTTACTTTTTCTGACTTTGTGCAAGTGATTACACTCAGTCTTGTCTTCAGTAAATGAGGGTAATAATGAGAACATATCATAGATTATTATGAGAAATAGAAATATTAATTTAATGCAATTAACAAAAAGCCTAAAAAATGGCTCTCAATAAATGCAGGATTATCATTACAGATTATTATTTTCCCCCAAAATTGCTATTTAACCACGACTTACATTGACAGAGCATTTTGACATATAAATCTTCATTTGTGACAATTTATGTTTGAAATAAAGGCGGCACTAATAGGCTTTGTTCATAAGCAATGGGGCATCAGGAGATTTTTAGGTAGAAGAACATCATCATTTTCCCACTCCCCAAGAATAACACCTCTTGTAGCTGTGTGAAAAGGTCTGATGTGGACACAGACTCCTGGGAGGCAAAGCAATGAGGAGGTGAGAGAGAATCAGAGACTGAGTTAAACAGTGGTGCAGAAAATACAGGGGAGGAGCCCAATTAGGGAGATAAGGCTAGAACAGAATCTAAAAGGTTTGGGAGGAGACCTTGGAAAGAGTGTTGCCTTGAATTCCAAGGGAGGAGAGAATTTCAAGAAGGAAGTAAAAGGCTGCGGAATGCTAAAGAGGGGTTGAGTACAATGTGGGATGAAAAACAGTCTTGAACTTTGCAGTAAGGAGACAGTGATGATATCACTATGACCTCCTAAAGTTTAGCTGGGATTACGGATAAGAACTAAACAGGAGTTGAAGGGCATACATTTCTCTTTCAATAAGTCTCACTCTAAAAGAAGAGGGAAAGACAAAGACCTGGTGGCCTCTTTATAGAAGGGCAAGGTCAAGGAGAAGATATTTGGGTGTGTTTCATTTTGTTTTGAGATGTGGGAGAGTAGAAACTTAAACTTACACATTTATTGAATGCCTACTTGTGTCAAATTTGATGCTAAGCACTGGGGCATATTTGAAAAATAAGGAGAAAGATTCAGAGAAGACAGACAAGGAAAAACAGGTATAAATGACAAAGTAGTATCCCAGAACAAGCAGAGGGATTCTGACCCCTGTCGTGGTAAAATTAAGGGAAGCTTCAGATTTCCCTAATAGATTCCATTTTCTCTGTAAAGAATGAAGAAGGTCATCTGCCAAGAGTGAGGAGGGTGGGACTAGGGTAAGAGTCAGGAGATCTATAGAATCCTAGGCACAAAAAAGTGAAATAAGCCTAGCAGGTAAATATCCACTTAGTTATCTTGATAGGGTTGGATGGGCAGGTTTTTTTTTTTTTTAAATGACATTGATTGTGCAGATAATTGCTTCATATTTCCACTGTCTGGGTAGATACTACTTATGGATTTTAGATGTTTCCCTAGAGCTATGAACTGTCACCATAGTTCATGCCTTACAATAGAAACTAAACAAGGCTTTTGGAAAAGGAGAAGAAATGTTTTGCATCAAACTTCCTGACGTGCCATGCTGCTAATGTGTTTTGAATTCCACACTCCAAAACATCTGGCAAGGCTCCCATGATTCAGACATCCATTGAGAGCTTGGAGCTCCAAATTTAGTTAAATAAATTGTTAAGAATGTGTTTTTATTATATAAACTTGAGCTCCAAATAAGTACAAATACTCTTGGATATTTCAAAGATGAATCCCATAAATAGTTCTACATTTTGACTGTGATGGTCTTACGGGCTAAACGATTATTTAAGAATGATTTTAGTACAAAGAGCATACCACTAAATTGTTACTTTGCTTTAACCATTGTGAACATTGCATACTTACTGGAAATTTCAGTAATCAATAATTGATAGTCAGAATGGCTAATTTCTACCCTACAAGGAAATATGTATTCACTCAAAATATTTTGTTGTGTTTTGAGTAAATTTTAAACCTTGAAATTGCTGGCACCATGCCTAGAGTGATTGTATCCTAGTGAAACGTTTTCTATAACAATAATTAAAATTGAATTTATGAAAGTGTTAAGGGAATTTTACATTGAAATGATAATTAACTACAAGAAAGCTAATTTTAAATATACTCTAAATGCCCTAATTTATACATTATTTTGAATTCATCATTCCCAGTACCTAGAGTGGTGGTTCTTAAAGTTTAATGTGCATAAAATTCCCCTGAAGACCTTGACAAAATGATTCAGATTCAGTGGGTCTGGGGTGGAGCCCCAAATCATGCATTTCTAACAAGCTCCCCATGATGTGAGCTGGTTCAAAGACAGAACTCTGAGCAGCACAGGTCTAGGATATTTGAGAATGTGGAACCTACACATAGATCAGAGAATGGGTTCCAGGGCTCTGTCCTCTCCAGCCAATGAAACAATAAAGCAAAGGCAATTCTACAGTCTTATGATCAGCAAATTTTGTGGATTTGATGTTTTTTCTGGAAATGGTAACTTCAGGTAAGCATTGTGAAGCCTCATATTCTCATGTTTTACTATGTACTTAGTACATTCATGGAGAAAACTCTCCTAGCATCTATATATGCTGGTAAACAAGCAACTCCTTCATTGGAGGAGCTAGTCAGAAATGAATCAAACTCAATATCTAAGACAATATAAACTGTATCTTTCTATCACAGAAGTGTAAAGGTGATGTACGATTCCTAGGAATGTTTCTTAGAACTATTTCTCAACTAATCAAAATAGTATTTATGGCCAGACTAGAAGCCCCTGTATGATGTGGCCCCTACTAACTCTCCAACCCCTGATTGTCCTCTCCAAGCCCTGGGGAGTGGCAGCAAACTTCTTTCAGTTTCTCCAAGGGCACCCCAGGGTATTTGCACTTGCTCTTTCCTTTGCCTTGCACTTTTGGACTCTCTCTCCCCCAATCCCACCACCCAATTAACTCCTGCTTATACTATACATCTTCGCTCAATCTTCAGTTCTCCCCAACCCTTCCCTGAGACCTTAGCCCAGGTTCAATGCTTCCTCACACCTTGTATCTTTTTTCCAAGCCAGTTAACAATTAGTAATTATATACTTATTTCTTCTCTCAATTATTTAATGTCCCCCACTAAACCGAAAGCTGCATAAAGGCAGGAGCTGTGTTTATTTTGCTTCTCATTGGATCTCCCTGCCAGGTACACATTGCTGGCACATAATTGGGCTCTCAGAGCAAACAGTTGAGGAAGGAAAATCTTGGTATTTCCTTTTTACTAACAGTTGTGCTCAGTAGTGGACAGAACCTTTGTACTGAAAAGAGGTTTAAAAAACACTTATGATCAGAGGAGGGTTCTAGCAAACATGCTATCCTCACAGCTATAAGGTGGTTATTACCATAACAGCACTATGAAATGAAAGAGCTAAAAGGGACCTGCATTTACAGAAGGAAAACAGGAGGCAGAGGAAGGCTGACTTGCTTAATGCCACCCAACTAAGTACTTGTAGGGGAACCTAATTCTTGGATCCCCTGCCCTCTGCCTTCCCCATAGGACAAGTATATTATATCCCAGAATGAGCCAAAAAAAATGTTCTTTTATCTAGCTTCAGTTCTCACTGAATGTTGAGTTGCACAGTCATGACCCACAGTTAAAACCCATATAAAATCCATGGTTAAAATCCAAAATAAGATATCACCATTTCCCTAAAGTCACATTTATTTTTTGTTTTGTTTTTCAGTCTTCTCAGACTAATGCCACTTGAATCTGTTTATTCACATTAGTCCAGGGCTCCTATAGGTTTATATCACTATCATGATACAAATGAAATTCATTATGAACTCCTTTATGTAGTTTTGATGCCTGTATTATAAATCTATTTTATGGGTTAACAGTTGCTTTTAAATTGTTAGTTCCTAAAAGCCAATGGTATTATATCAATAATTTCTTCTGGAACTTCACACATTGTATCAAAATAAATATTTTTCACTTATTTTAGCATCAGAAAAGTGAGGATAAAAAGGTATAATTTTGCCTAAGGGTAGAGTTCCACTTTTCCTTCTCAAAGAAATTTCTTAAATTGGAAATTTTATATTCAGTACCAATTCACGGTTGACTTTCACATCCCCAGAAACTGCCTCCCGAATATAAAATATTTTATTTCTTATTTTAAGAAATGATGCAGATCAGCCTATTAGTATCAATGGTTAATCCTTATAATAAGTATTCAGAAGGTTTAAAGCTGCTGATGAGGGAAACATACGTGAGTTCCTCATATGAACAGCCTTTAAGGAATTTGCCAACACTTCGTATGTCACTCCACGACAGCCTAATATTAATGAATACCCGTCTTGAAGGGGAATTCTGAATTAAGTGGTGGTTTTATTAATTTCGCAGACTGCTTTGGCCTAGTGAACCGTGGGCTTTGACTACAGAAGGTAGGGAGCATGGGCTCTGGCCCAAACGCTGTCAAAAGATAAGAAATGGCTCCGACAGACATCAATCTGTTACTGTTCACAGGCCTGTCTCTTCCCTTCCTTCTCCTTCCAGTTATTAAGCAACAGTGTCAGTCATGGGCCCATTCCTCTTTTCTCTTTTTATTAATGATTTAACATGGATATGTCATTACTGCTCTATACATCTTTATGCAGATGGCACGACTGTGCATTTTAATGGCAAATCTGTTTCTCACTTAACTACTGAACTGCAAAAAGACTTTGGCAGACTGGTTCCAGGAAAACAAACTGGTTTTAAAAGCAGCAAAAACTAAAACAATGCTTTTTGGCTCTACTGCTCATTGGAGCTTGAATAGTGATTACTTTAAAAGCTAGAAATGATTTGAGAAAATGGCTTATTAGGGGCAAGTTTTAAATATTGCGTTCAATTTGAGGACACGATTAAGAGTGTAGTGTATATCGTGTTTTGAAAAGTTAGAAGACTGGATTATGCAAAGAATTCCCTTGCCTTAAATTATAGAGGTTTTTGGGTTTTTTAAAAATTTAACTGTTTGTAATAATCTTTCTTATTTAATAATTAATGCAATGGTAATTTTTCTTTTATTCAGTTTTCTATAGATGAAATGTTAAAAATTTGGTTTTAAAAGTCTTAGTGTTTAATGTTTATATTCAACAAAAATATATTATTTATGCTAAAACAATTTCTAAGAATAGAAAACACCTGAAACAAATATAAGTTAGAGCTGCTTTAGCTTACTTAAAATAAGTCATAAATCATGTCCTAATCTATATATCTATATAAAATGATGAAAAATGCCATACTTTGAAAACTTAATTTATGATGTGCACCTCTCTCTCTGTGTCTCTGTCTCTCCTGATATATATTTTCAATAAAAGGTTTGATAAAAAAATTCATAGAGTTAAAAAAAAAAACTACTATATTGTATATGTTGGTTTTAGTTCTCCTTTTATACAGGGAGAAAAAAAGAGAAATAAAAAACCCTGTATAATCTCACCACCCAGAGTAGTTTTAAATCTCTTTGCTTCACTGCTTATGTAAAAAGATGTTTTTAAATAATTTTGTAACATTGCAAAAGCTAGAAAGGGCCTTAATGATAATCCAGACAAGAGATTTTCAAATCTATGTTGTTTGGGGGATTATTTCCGTACCCCAAAATTCTGCCCAAGTGGGAATGGAAAATCTAGAGCTATAGCTCTGTGTTCTATTCCTTCCTCTGCTCACTTGCAGGAAGAAGAGTTTGAAGTCAGCTTTCTAGCTCGATTCTCTTATTTTGCAGATAAGGAAAATTATTTCCAGAGGTTAATTGACCTGTCCAAGGTAACATGGCTAATGAAAGAAAGCAGTAACTCTGCCTCCTGATGCCTAGCCTTAATCAAGGCTTTGGGTTAAGACTGGATCCTCTCTCTCAAAGTACCCAAAGTGGTATGGAGGACCCCTTATTACAAGAGGGTGGAAACATGCTGCCATAAAGAACTGGAGGGTGATGGGAGCACAAACAAATGACACCCAATCCAGCTCAACTGATTTAATTTGAAAACCAAAATTTCCAGGCCAATATCTGACTTCATATAAGGTGTGGCCTGAAAAACCACTAAATATTTTTACTTTCTCCCAGTCTTTATCTAGCTTTTGACTTATAAAATCAATGTTTCTGGGGTCAGAATGTGGAAATTGGAGCGTAAGTTAAGGAACACATGACCATTTGGGGAATTTTGTACTCATAATCCACATTAATCTGAAACTAGTAACATCCTGAAGTTAGTCAAAAGGTCCACGTCCTCTTTTTTTCTTTCTCCTTTTGGTCTTGTACACATTATAATCAATGCTTTTCTATATCCACAACAAAAATATAATAATTGCCCCCAAAGCAATCTCTATCAAAGTAATAAACATGCCTGAGGATGCAGAAACAGACACAGGGTACTTTCACTAGAGTCAAATTGCTAGTGCATGAATAGTGCAAAGCCCACATTTTCTGTAAAGTCAAGGCACTGTGAGCCTAAAAGTAGGTGATATTCAATGTTGAAAAAAGAATGTAGGACAGAAAGCAAAATTCCTCAATAGTTCCCATGGAAGAATGGCCTCTTCATATAGCATATATAATTAGAGTATGTTAAATCACAATCCTAAAGGCATCTGGATTTATTCCATTGGCAGGTCAGCTCTGAAATCTCCAAAGACAAAAATAATAAAAATATTTGGTGCTTGTTGAAAAATAAAATTGGGAATGAGTAAAAAATATCAGATTTCTGATCTAATGGGAAATGCATCAATCCTTACATGGTCATTGACTGATCACAGCTCCTTTTTATTATTATTATTATTTTCAACTGCCATAGCATGTACATAGCAGCATCTATAAACATAAATCAGGGAGGAGTTATTGCAAGAATAGTGTATATATTTTTAAAAGCATCATTTAAAGCATTCTTTCTTGACAAAGTGTTATGTCATTTCTGTTTTATCATAAATAAGGGAATGCAGGATAAATTCTTGGCACAAAGTTACCTGCCAAAAGTAAATGTTATTTGAATTTATCATAAGTGATTGATTACCATTATTAAGATTCCCTGATGCACTGAGTTAGTTGGTCACATCTTTTTATGGCCTACATTGACTTCTATTCGTTCATTCTCATCAACTGTGCCACGGAAACTCTAAGCAGTGGGATAAATCTCAGAGGGTGATAGTATGATGAATTGGGTTTTGTGAAATGCTTGAGTTTTTATTTCCACATATATATCATTCCTCCCTGAAGTGAAAGGAATTGATTGGCAGGATCAGTGTCCTAGATCTAAAATTATAGTAACATTTTCTTTAAAAGTTCATTAATTCATCAAATTTATTCAAAGTATATTTATTTAGCACCTACTATGTAACAGGCATTGTGGGCCCTAGGAATCCAGCAATGAACAAAACAGATTAGGTCCCTACACTCACAGAGTTTACCTTTGAGTGGAGGGTCTAAGCCAACAGACAAATATTTCAAATATATCCATATGATAGTGCTACGAAGGAAAATCAAGGTAAAGAGAGTGAATGTGGTGGGTCCAATATTATTTTATACAGTCTGCTCAGAGAGTCAGAGTTCTGAAAACAATGAAACCACGGCTAGTTCAGGAAAAACAAATGAGTATAAGAAAAGATATTCAGCCTCATTAATAAGTTGAGATATTGAAATGAAAGTAACAATTAGAAATGTGATCAGAATGCTCTCTGAAGAAGGGTACCTCTATTCCAGTAGAAATTCTAATGCAATTTATAACTTCCTGAATTTTTATTCATAAAAGGCTCAGATTTTGAAAATACTGAAATAACTGGTATTTTGGAAGAAATAACAGAATATTAGAATTGCAGTTCAAAACAGAGTGCTCATATGCTGCTGCTAAAGGGTTTCTTGTTCTTCAGTTTTGAAAATTGTCCCAGGTGGCAAGGATTCCTTCAGAAACCAAGGGGCTGCCAGCTTTTATGACAGGAAAATCACCATCCCAAAAAGAACTCTCCGAATATTTAACTATTTAGCGTGTTCCTGTCCACCAAGCAAGGGTTTTGCATTAGTCTGTCATTTGGAATGTAAGGCATGGTAGTTAACCCTGTTTCTTAAGGGGAGAATCAGTTTCTAAATTGAGCTGTATAGCTCACTTTAAGGATAATTTCAGAAAGGCACTCAAATATCTTACTGAGCACAGTTAATTAATACTTTCTTCTGGAAGTCATTGCTACTAGTAATGTATTTCATGTTATATTTATAAAATATCCATATATTTAGAAAAATGTAAAGTATGTGTATTATTCACGCTCTGTGTGTTTTCTCCTTTGATTGAGATGCTACTATAGATGTTAAATTTAGGATTTATCCTACTAGAGAGAGAATAGAATTTATCCTAAATTTTAGTCTCAGTTATTCTATGTACATTATTAGTTTCAACCCATATATATATCAAGTCATATAAAGTACATGCAAATCTGCTTTTACTTTTAGAAGAATCACCATGGCCTGGTACTTTGTTTGAGCTAGGGCTTGTTAACATGGAGATCATCAACACCAAGTGAAATCATCTTTAAAAGATCTGGATTTATGATTCCTGTGGAGTGAGAGTCACACTGGCCAGCATCCAGTGACAGCAGTAAAATTTAGAGGCGGATCTTCCAAAATGAGAGAATAAAATCTTCTTTGTGTATAAATTGTTTTAAAAGACGTGTTGATACTGCAATATTTCAATTCAGGAATGTGAAGGGTAGAGGCATTTCAATTAATATGTGGGTTAAAATACCTATAAATCTCAACGAAGATAAAATGAAAGTCCTTGGCTAGATGTAACTCAGCCAGGCAACAAATGGAACAGGTCCTTGAACTGGACCTTGAACCCAGAGCATTGCTTACCCTGGGATTTGCTTAGAAGTATAGACTTACTAAACTCTCTGTTTTGTGCCTCCAGGAAAGTAGCCCCTATAAAGCATACTGAATAAAATTCAGTATACCCATAGTTAAGACTCCATATGACCAAATCCAAAACAGAAACAGAAATGTGTTAGAGGTGACTATCCCTATGAAAGTCTGGATGAGTGTGGCACAAAACAAGGCTCTGTCTCATGTCCTCTCATGTATCATAAACATCATACCATTATATTGGAGATTCATTTCTCTGTCTTCTAATAATACAGTAGCATGAGAGGTACTAATGCTCTGAAAGACTGTTTCTGAAATATAGGTTTAAAGTAGTTTCAGTGGCACATGGAACTAATAGAAGAAAACTCAAGAGCAACACTTGACTGGCTGAGGAGTACACGTATGTGCATGTAGGGAATCTATACAAGCTTGAGTATGAACTAATTTACCCAAACTCCTGTGATTGGAAGGAGGAAACTTTCTCAAGGCTGGAACTGCTCAAAAATAGCTCTCAAACATGTTGCTCTGGGGCTCATAGGTTTAACCCACCACAGGAAGTTACATTTTTAAATACCCATTATAATATTATTGAGTTACCTAGGGACCACAGCACAGATCATTCATATTTGTTACCAGGGTCTCAGTTTTCTGACCAACAAGTTAGGAAATCAGCAATTAGATTAGATAATTACTAAGGTCTTTTATACCTCAAAATACTATTTTATTTTTCTGCTTCCTGACTTAATATCCTTCGTCCTGCCAAGGAGAATGTTTTAGTTTCCTTGTTACTAAAGCGAAATACCATGTAGCAGGTAGGCTTAAACAATGGAGATTTATTGGCTCATGGTTTTTGAGGCTAGGAGAATTCCAAATCAAAGCACCAAGGCCATGCTTTCTTCCCAAAGACTGTCATTCTGGGGCTGTTAGCCAGCCAGTGATCCTTGGTCTTTGGCTCCTCTATCACATAGCAATGCATATGGAGGCCTCTCCTGGCCTCTTTCTTCTCTTCCAGGTTCCTTTGAGTTTCAGCTTCTTGCTTCCTGTGGCTTTATCTCTCTTTGTTTGAATTTCATTCTGCTTATAAAGGACTCCAACTATAGGCTTAAGACCCATCCTGATTGAGTTGGCCAAACCTTAAGTGAAGTAATCTAATGAAAGGGTCCTACTTTCAACGGATTCACACCCACAGGAAGGAATTAAGTATAAGAACATGTTGCTCTGGGGCTCATAGGTCTAACCCACCACAGGAAGTTACATTTTTAAATACCCATTACAATATTATTGAGTTACCTAGGGACCCAGGCACAGCACAGATCATTCTTTTTAGGGTTATGGTAAAGGTTGGGGACATGGTATCCTCAATGGAGAAATAATTGGTCTCAAAAAATTGCTTTAATTAATAAAATGCAAAGAA
>PVKH010018891.1:0-14999 GCA_004027955.1 Chaetophractus vellerosus | reverse complement strand
GGGAGTGATGGAAATGTGGCTAAGGAACTGATAGGGCTGTGGAACATGGCAGACCTTCCCAGGGAGCCGCCAGGGCACCTTGCTACCTGTAATTTTGACCAAGTCACCTTCCCCGAGCCTCAAGCCCATCTTCTATAAAATAAGAGAAATAGTGTGGAATTTGCAGAGTTGTGAGAATTAAATAACGTATTTGAAGTGCCCAGTACATAGGTAATGCCCAGTAAATTACAGTTGTTTATGGGGAGGGGGGTAATTAGAACTTGCTCAGTGTGAGCTGAAGGGGCAATGCAGACGGAAACTTAGGAAGCTGAAAAAGTTCTTCCGCAGGAGACAGGCCTCATCCTCCATTTGGGTGACTCAGAAAAGTTCAACTGGGCAATCACTTACTATCCCAGAATTAAAGGGAATTATGTCCTGAGAACCTATAATGTACCAGTACTAGGATCTGAGAATTCAGCAGAGACAAAGCCCTGTCCTCATTGAGCTTACAATGTACTAAGGGAGACCAAACAAACAAAAATTTTTTTAATATATAATGTGAGGATGTTATAGGTGCTTATAGAGAAAAATTACATGGGGTAAAGGTACTGAGTATTGGGAGGGTTCAATTTTTTAAAAGGTCAAGAAAGGCCTCTCTCAGAAGTGAGAGAACAAGCTATACAAAAAAAAACTGTGGGAAGAACATTCTAGACCGAAATAACAGCAAATACAAAAGCCCTGAGGAGGGACTGAGCTCTGTGTTTGAGAAACAGCATTTATCCTACAATCTGTAATTTTTCTATACATGGATATAGACTATACTGCTATTACTTTGACCCATTTCAGTATCCCGGCCCAGGGCCTGCCACATAAAATACACTTAAATCCTTTTTTAACTGGACATGTACAAGAAATGGGACAAAAGGTACAAAAGGGAAAACAGGAGTTTGGCTCAGACTGGGTGGAAGTGCTTGCCTGGAAGCCCAGGGTCCAAGGAGGGCCTATGCACACAATTTGGTTTTTACCAGCTGAAAGGAGGAAGGGCCTGTGGTCCTGCCCAGACACCCACTAGGCTGAGGGGAGGGAGCCCCCTCGCCAAGGCTCCCCTGTTCTATGAGGACCAGGGTGAGTGCAGCTCAGTGCCCAGCCACCAGCCCACTGCTGCAGCCACGAAGGCTGAGAAGACTTTCCTCTGCACTGCAGCTGTGTCAGTTCCCTTGCGAGGGAGCAATGGAGCTGAGGACAAGAGCATGGAGAACATGGAGTTCAAACACCTGACTGCGGGCTTTCCAGCCTGCCACGGTGGGACCCAACACTAGAGGAAACAGCATTTGGCACTGTCCCCAATTCTTTTGCTGCAGGGACTTCACCCTCACTACTGTCAAAAGGCGATTCCTGGGCACTGACAGACACAACTAGAGCGGGAAGCAGTAAGAGGGTTTTGGAGCCATTGACTTGCAGCTGAAATGTGATGCCAGGCTCTGTGTCAAAGGGACACATCCAGGAACTGGCACCTGGCACCTTGCCTCTACCTTCCCCTAGTTCTTTCCCTGCAGCCCAGCCAGGAGCCTGCGGCTTTTGACCACAGCTCTGTCCCATCTGATTTCTGCCCTCGCAAGACCTCTCTCTTGCCTGGCTGGCTCCTCTTCCCAGCTCATCCTGGCCTCTTTGCAGCCCCTCCTTTCCATAGGAAGCAGCTAGACTCTTCTGGCTATGAATTCTGTCTTCCCAAGCCCATCCAGGTTCTCCCACCCACCCCCTACCCCTGCTCAGTGCTTCTGGCCTGTGGGCAAGTCCTTTGCCTTTTCTATACTTGCCTTTTCACAGCCATGTCAGGTTGGAAATTTTCAAAAGCAGCTTTACTTGCTAAGAAACTAAAGCAGTTGTTCTCAAATGTGATCCCTGGGCCAACTGCATCAACATAACCTGGGAGCTTGTTAGAAGTGCAGATTCTCAGGCCTCATTCCCAGTCCTACTGAATCAAACTCTGGGGATAGGGTCCAGTAATCTGTTTTAACAAGCCCTCCAGGTGATTCTGATGCACACTAAAGTTTAAGTACCACTGAACTGAGGGAAAACAAATTCTTAAAAAAAAGACTACAGAGGCATAAAAACAGATGATATTTCTGATTCTGAGGTAGCATAGCAATTTCTGGGCCTCCAGGAACCCCTTTCTGAGGAAACCCAAAGTAAGGATGGCCTCGGGGTTGGCCCTGCTGATGTAAGGAGCCTGATGAAGCTGCCTATCCCAGAATCAGGTTCCCTGTCCTCCTGAGTGTGACAGGCCTGAGCTGCCTCTTTCGTTCTAGAATCCTCCATCACCATCTATTGGGAAAGAAAGTTCCTTCCATCAAGTGTTGCCAAAAGTGTTTCCGTTTGGGAGTTAGAATAGGGTCTTAGGTGTAGAGTCAGCAGTCTGAATTTAAATCCTGACACTGGCACTTAATAGCTGTATAACCTTCAGCGAGTCGTTTAACTTGCTAAGCCTCAATTTCCTCATTGGTAGCACAGCGACCGTGATAGTAGTAATTCCCGCTCTGGGTTGTTGTGAGGACTAAAGGAGATTATGTATGTAAAATGCCTGCCTTAGTACACATTTCACAATGGGTAGCTGTTCTTACCATAACTCGCCTACACTTAAAGGTCCTTCTGTGTCCCTCTAAGTACGCGGCTCTTTCTCCCTCACCGTCTTTGGGGTGGTATCTCCCCTTTCACTGTTATACCTGGTTGTTCTGAAGTATAATCACTAGCCAGATGCTGCCCTTTGTTGAAGTTCCAAATATTCACTCATTGCTCCCTGCTAATAGCTGGCCTGAGCCTTCGCCTAGGCCCCCAGCCCTGGAAGACCCTGAGCTCTCTCTAAGCCTCAGTTTCCTCAGCTGTGAACTAGGGAGCATAACAGTACCACCTACCAGGGTTTGGAGAGGATTAAATGAGATAACTGCTGTGACGTGTTTAGTGCAGTATCTGGCATGCAGCAAGTACTCGGGCGTTGGCTACCGTCATTCTCTCTTTACGGGCATAGAAACCTTTCATTTCTTTTTCTTGCCTTGATTAAAAACAAAACTCCTTTTCCACACAATTCCACAGTGAATTGACTGCAGTTCCATTTCATTGGTTAAGCACCTAGACTGTGGTGCCAGACTGAATTCTTATCCCAGCTCTACCACTTGCCAGTTGTGTGGCCCTGGGTGATTTCTTAACCTCTCTCTGTGCCTCAATTTTCTCATTTGTAAAACAGTAGTATTAACAGTACCTATTGATAGGGTTTTCTTGAGGACAAATGATTGAGCATATGTAAAGCGCTTAGAATAATGCCTGACAGGTAGTAAATGCATAATACGTTAGCCACCTATTCTTTTCTAAAATAAACCTTTCTCCCGCCTGCGGCACCAGGAAATAATGGTGTCTGCCGGCCCTTTGGTACTGCAATGCCACTGCCGTCAGGCTGGCATGGTCCTGCGTCAGCACTTCTGGGAAAATAAGCCTCTTGAAATCCGTCCTTCATTCTGAAAGTCAGTCTGGACTTTTTCATGGCATGAGAGTATGAGGAGGGCTGATGATAGGATTTGAGCTAGAAAAGTAGGAAGAAGAAAGAAGGGAAGACAGGATGCTTTCCCAGCAAGGAAACAGCCTGAGTAAAGGTAGGAAACAATGAAAAGACAAACTCCAGGGAATGCAGGTCTTCTGTAGGCGTTGAAATGGGGGGGAAGGTCAACCTTTGACGCCCAACAGCTGGGGAAGTATTAGGAAAACTTTGAAACATATAGACGATGGAACATTCTGCAATCATTAAAAATGATCTTTATGAAAAATACATAGTGACTCGGCAGAAAGTTTATGAGATTACAATTTTTTTAAAAAAAAACACCCTTAGCTAAGATTATTTTTTCTAAATACAATTAGATAATATCTACTGTAGGAAAAGTAACTGATACATTTATAAATTTTTCTTTTGTTTACACCTTTCTCCTCAGGTAGAGTGACATAATATATGAAAGGTCAATCTGGCTTCCTGTTGTCAAATACAACAACATCTACAAGTATTATATGTGAACTTTTCTGCTTAAATAAAAGAAAATCAAAGATAAGTCAATTGGCTTTGAAATATAAACTCAAAGTATAACTTCCTCATAATTAAAAGAGGGAGAGAGAGAGAGAAAGGGGTGGAGAGAGAGATTAGTAGGGGTCACATTGTTATGGTCTCTGAATTCCATGCCAGGGTGTCGGGATTTGGGCATGTTCTAAGTGGGAAGCCACTTCGATGCTTAGGAACAAGGAGTTATTTTTGGAAGCCTGATTTAGCAGAAGGAATAGGAAGGACATGTGTGGGATGAGTCTGGGGTGAGGAGTTGACTGGAAACCCAAAGGCCCAGACCTGTCCCCTCCACTCCCTGCCCCTTCCCCTTCCTCCTACAGCCACCCCCACCCTCAACCACCATGATAGGAACACAGCGATTACCTTAGCATTATAAGTAAGCATTAAGTAGTTTTTTCAGCCAAATAGAAAATGTAATAAATCGACCTTCATGAAAACTGTTGGCTTGCTTCCTAAGTCATCTAAAACAGGGTTGGCAAACTTTTTCTGGAAAGGGCCAGATAGTCAATATTTTAGGCTTTGCAGATCAATCATAGGTCTCTGTTGCAACTATGCAAATCGACTGTTGGAGAGAGAAAACAGCTGTAGACAATATATAAAGGAATGGGTGTGGTGGCTGTATTCCAATAAAACTTTATTTACAAAATAGGCTGGGGGCCAGATTTGACCCACATGCCATAGTTCACCAAACCCTGATCTGAAATAAAAGTGTTATTTATATTAGAAAATTATTCAGTCACCTTTCAGTGCCTCTAAAGTCTCCCTGGCCTCCCTCCCAGATCCTTTGCACATATACACATACACACACCGCCTTCTCTACTCCCATAAATGAGAGGAAGTAACACCACTGATGACATGTTGGAGTAATTATCTTTGGAGCAATCATAAACACAGCACCATGTTAGAACAGAGGAGTTTGGGAGTTAGATTTGGTCTTGGCTCTGCCAACTGTGGGATCTTACACATAGCACACAACCTCGACGTGCCTCCGTTTCCTAATGGGCAAAATGGGCATAACAGGTGCAACTTTACAGGGTGGCTGTGAGGACTGAATGCATGCCAAGCACCCACCGTAATGCCTGGCCTGCAAAAGGCACTCAATAAATAGTAGTTATTAACCCACAGCAGCTCTATAAATAGCAGAGTCAAACAGGACAGACCCAGCCAGGGAGGGCAGAATTCCCTGTGGAGCCAGCCTCTCAGGTCAGCCCTGGCCTTAGAGCGAGAAGCAGAGGGATCGCTTAGACATACCCAAGGCTGGATAAGAAAGCAACACTAAATGTGAAGATACTCCTGCAAGACAGATTTGTTTCAAATGCTTCGGGTGAATCATTTATTAGGCAGCCCCACGCTTCCAAATCCTCTTGGCTGTTGGTGGTATGGGAACCTCGTCGGACTTCCACTGAAGTAATCAGATCCTGCTCGTCTTCCACAGACTCAACAGCTGGTGAGTAGGAGAAGCTCGTGTAAACAACCTCCTCTGAGTCCATTCTTCCGGGCTCCTGAGACCAGTCACCTTTTCTTCAGCTGAAAAAGAAACACATCAAGAAAATGAATCCTTCTCTCCCAGGGGAACATGAAACAATGAGAAGCAATCAATAATAAAAAAAAGCGTGGGATCATCTTTAGAGACAACACTGTGAAATGTAAAGCTAACTACACACACAAACATGCATGCACACATTTAGATTAACAAATTAAAAATGTATCTGGGGGACCGGCTGGATAGCCCAGTGGATAGGGCGCCGGCATACCACATGGGAGGCCCCGGGTTTGGTTCCCGGGGACCTCTCCTAGCGGGCAGACCGCCTTGAGAATGGTGAGCTGCCGTGGGCGGGCCAGAGCCACCGTGGGCAGGGCAAAAAGCTGCCACAGACAGGGCGGGTCACCCACGAATGGAGTGCAGCCAGCCACCCACGAACTGAGAGCCGGCCGTGAATGGATGCAGAAGCCACCCACAGGCGGGGAGAGCCTCGCCTGCGCAGTGACCAGTCTCAGCGCGTCGCTGCAGCGGGGGGGAGGGGAGATATGTAATAAAATAAATAAATCTTTAAAAAAAAAAAAAAAGAGAGAGAAATGTATCTGGGAGCCTGGATTCAAGTCCTGATTCCATATCCTCATCAGCTGTGTATTCATTATTTAACCTCTGTGCCTACATTTTCCCATGTGTTAAATGAAGATAATATGATCCATTCCTACAAAGTTGTTCTGAGGACTATATGCATTAATAAATATAAAGTGCTCAGAACAGTACCAGACATGGGGTAAGAAATACTAGACTAGATTAGTGTTTGCTATTATTGGGATCAGTATTATTTTTGGCAAATAAGTTTTAGCTGAGTGGAATTCAAAGCTAATCAGCAAAGTCTGATTTTAGGATCCTCTCAAGGACCCAAACCTGAAATTCAAATGAAACTTTGGATTTTTCACTCCTGTGCCTTAGTGGGCAGTGGGACAGGTCTAGACCAGAATAATGGGTGTTCTTGGAGATCAGTTCCATTCAAGAAACAGTGATTGGGTGAATGTACTTAAGTTGATAACTATACTGTACACAAGTTATTCTCAAGTGGCTCAAAATGATTAGGTATATATAGTTTCATATTTATATCTAGACCTGTACCTGTATCTATATCTATATCTGTGTCTAATCTATATCTATCCGTAGCAGTTTGAAGTTTTGTGGACCCCAGAAAACCTGTTCTTAAAGCTAATTTACTCCTGTGCATATAAACCTATTGCAGCTAGGCCTTTTGATTAAATCACTCCAGGTACATGCCCCAGGGTGGGTCTTAATACTCTTACTGGAGTCTTCTATAAATGGGAAAAAGCTGCAGACACAGAAAGAAGGCCTCAAAGACAGAAAGGAACCTGGAAGCTGAAAAAGAGAGCTCTGAGAACCGGAAGCTGGAATCACCAGAACACAGAGGCTGGGAGGAAGCCACTTTAGCCAGAAGCTGAAAGCAGCGAGGCCTGGAGGAGAGGGGTGATGAGCAGACCCCACCATTGTTCCTTGCCATGTGCCTGATCACCCACAGCTGCAGCTCAGTGAGAAAGCATTTCTGATGATGCCTTGATTTGGACCCCTTCACGACTTCAGAACTGTAAGCTCATTAGATAAAAAGTTCCCATTGTAAAAGCCAATCCATTTCTGGTATCTTGCTCCAGCAGCTTTTAGCAAACTAAAACACTATCTGTCATTTATCCATGTATCTGCCTATAAATCGATCGATCGATCTACCTACCTACCTACCTGCTTTTCTATCTAGAGCATGCACAAATGATTAAACACATGAGGCAAAATGTTTAACAACAGGTTTAACAAGAGTTTAGGGTGTTCCGTTTACCATTCTTATTCTTGTAGCTTTTCTATATAAAATCATTTCCAAGTAAAAAGTTTTTAAACCCTTTTGGGATGGGGGAAAACTTAAAGAAAAAAGAAACATTGACTCAGCATGATTATCAAACAAGCAATGGGCTGTTTCATTTGGGGGTTTTCGTCTTGAGACATTAGTTTCACATTGCCTCTCTGCTGATCCCCCTGCTCAGATTTCTCCCCAACTTCAACCAATTTTGCAAACTGCTGAAAGAGTAAATTCCTAAATTTTGGCTTTTATTACATCAGCCCCTGACTCAAGAAATTGCAATGGCTTTCTGTTCTCCACAATACCTTATCTAAACGTTGTTGTCTTATCAGTACTTGCCTAATGGTTTTTTATATTTGACTTGCAGGTTCAACTTTCATGAAATTTCTCCCCACTACTGAAAATAACAGGACCACGATGAGACTGACACGTAGCAGTGGTTGATGGTTAGTTACAGTGCATGGCCTGAACACTAGGCTCATGCCAAAGTTGTGACTTGTGTGAGCTTGAGATAAAAAGTTCTTTCCTTGTTTTTAAAATTTAAATAAACTTTTCATTTCAGAATAGTTTTACATTTCCAGAAAAGTTGCAGAGATAAAACAGAGTTCCCATACACACATCTATTTCCCCTCTTTGTTAACATCTCATATAACTATGGTACCTTTGTCACAACTAATGAAGCAAGATTGGTACACTGCTATTAACTAAACTCCATACTTTATTCAGGTTTCATTAATTTTCTCTAATGTCCTTTTTCTGTTTCAGGATCTCACCCAGGATATTACATTACATTTAGCTTTTTGAAATTTAAAAAGCCCAATGTAACCCTTAAAAATAAAATATATTGGCTGATTCAGTAAGGTTTTATATAACACTTTGATGCTGTATCTTTGCTGCTACACTTGAACAAGAAAAAAACCCGTGGAATAATCTAACTCATCCTAAGGAGTCATTAGAACATTCATCTCAATGTTTCCTGAATTTTCTCTCTGTGTCAAAACCCTTGGGAGGCCAGAAATCCTTCTCAGACTTCAAGTCTAATGTTATATCTGATTACCTGATCCAAGCAATCGTTGCTTCCTATACAATAAGAAGGAATTCTCTATACAATGACTCACATGGAGGCTTCTGAAATCTTATGTTTGGCATAAACACATAATGTTAAAATGAGCTTTCACTACCAGATATGAAAAGTACCTCAGTAACACCACTGCTGGATAATTCCTTCACAGACTAGGAGTATTAGAGTATTAGAGTGCCCTTTACGGAAAACTATAGCATCAACAGCCCTTCAAGATGTTAATAACTGTGCCCTGCTTCAGCCACAGGCAGTCTAGTCATCCTTTTAGGTTCGTAGACCTAATAATTAACAAGCAAGTCTCCAGTTGACAGTGGGTCTGCATTCCTTCTGATACCCATTTGTGTTTCCCTGTATAGCTGGACTACAAGGACGTTCACAGCCAGTTTTCATTATAGCATCTAACTAAGTGACCAGGCAGCCACTAGAGAGGGAAATACAGGTTGAAGCGCCTCAAAATCTCCATTGCCAGAGGATTGTCATTACTGGACCTCTCTAGTGGTTCCCTGGAAGACCCCACTTGCAAGCTTGTCTTTATTTGACCTGATTCAGAGTTCACCCAGTGTGAACAGCCTTTTCCCTGGGAACTTTGGCTGAAAACTATCAGAGACAATTTTTAACATTGTGGTTGTCTGTGGTGGTGATGACAGCTGAGGCAAACAATAGGCTAACCAAAACTTAGGAGGAAACACTGGGGAATGAGATATCTTTAGGGGCTCTTGAAAAGTTCTGACATATTACGGGCAATCTAGAAGGCCACATGTATGTGTAGGACTCTGTTCATGCCCAGTACTCTGTAAATGCTCAGGGAAGAACTGAGAAGGCCCTAAGCTCTCATCTCTGGATAACCTTGGAGGCTCTGTGCATGCAGGAAATGAAAACTAAGGCAGAGTTATAACTTGATTCCACATGAAGAATTAGAGTACTGGTAGAGGTACTACAAAGGTAAATATAAGTCACTATAAATGTATTTTTTTGGTTATATCACTTTTTTTCTCCTATATGATTTAAAGGACAACTGCATAAAGCAATGGTTATAAATCTGTGTTAATTGGCATGTAATGTATAAAGATGTATATGCATGGCAATAATAGCAGAGAGGAGGAGAGAAAGGATGGAGATATATAGGAGCAACGTTTTTATATACTATTGAAATTTACTTGGCATTGATCTGAGCTAAATTGTTATATTTAAGAAACAGTTTTTGTCTTAAAGGTATTTTATCTGATATGAGGATAGCTATTTCAGCTCCTTTTGGTTACTGTTTGCATGGTATATCTTTTTCCATCATTTTACTTTCCACCTATTTGTGCCTTTGAATTAAAGTGTCTCTTGTAGACAACATGTAATGGATTACTTTTTAATGCATTCTTCCAATCTCTGCATTTTAATTTTAGTGTTTAGTTCATTTACAGTCAATGTAATTACTGATAAGGTAGGATTTAGGTCTGCCATTTTGCTGTTTGTTTTCTATATATCTTATATCTTTTGTGTTCCTCTGTCCCTCTATTACTGACTACTCTTGTGTTAAATAGATATTTTTGAGTGTACCATTTTATTCTTTTTTAGCTTCTTGTATTATATCTGTTAGTCGTTTTTTTAGTGGTTGCGTTGGGGATTATAATTACCTTCTTAACTATGAACAGAAAGCAAGCAAAAAGAAGTAAATAATAAAAATTAGAGAGAAAAGAAATGAGAGAACAGAAATATAGAGAGAAACAAAATTAATGAAACTAAAAGTTGGTTATTTGAAAAAAATCAACAAAATTAATTAACCTTTAGCTAGACTGATCAAGAAAAAAAGAAAAGTACTGACATTGCTAAAATCAGGAATGAAAGAAAGGACATTTTTGCCAAACATTACAGAAATAAAAAGGATTATATAAGAGTACTATGAACAATTGCATGCAAGCAAATTAGATAACCTAGATGAAATAGAAAAATTCCTATAAAACACACAAACTACCAAAGCTAACTTGACAAGAAGTGTAAAATCTGAATAAACCTGCCTGTAACACCCAAAGAGATTGATTTAGTCAAACAAAACAAAACAAACAAACAAAAAACAAACCAGCAATCTTCCTCCAGGCCCAATTTATTTCAACTGGCAAATTCTACCAAATGTTTAAAAAAGAATTAACACCAATTTTTATCAAACTCTTCCTGTAAGTAAAAGAGGAGAGAATACTTCAAATTCATTCTATGAGGCCACACTGTCCTTATACCAAACTCATACAAAGGCAACACAAGAAAATAAAATTGTAGACTCATATCCCTTAGGAATATAGACTCAAAACCCACAACAAAATACTAGCAAAGTGAATCCAGGAACATATATACAACATGACTAAGTAGGATTTATCCCAGAAATGCAAGTTTGGCTTAATATCTGAAGGTGAATTTATGTAATACACCATAACAATAGAATAAAAAACAAAACCACATGATTATCTCAAAAAACGCAGAAAAAAATCTGACAAAATCCAACACTCGTCCATGATAAAAACCCTCAACAAACTAGAAATAGAAGGGAAATTCGTCAACCTACCTAAGTATTTTTACACACACACACACACACACACACACACACAAACCCATGTAACTGAAAGCTTTCCTCCTAAGGTCAGGAACATGGAAAGGATGTCTGCTCTTGCCACTTGTATTCAACATTGTATGGCAAGTTCTAGCCAGAGAAATTAGGCAAGACAAAGAAATACAGAAAATATATCCTGATTGTAAAGGAAGATGTAAAACTACCTCTATTTGCAGTTGGCATGATTTTATATATAGAAAATCTTAAGGAAGCTAAAAAAACATATTAGAGCTAATAAACAAGTTCAGTAAGTTTTCAGGATATAAGATCAATATACAAAAATCAATCACATTTCTATACACTAGCAATGAACAATCTGAAAGTGAAATTAAGAAAACAATTCCATTTACAATAGCATCAAGAAGAATAAAATACTTGGGAATAAATTTAATAAAAGAAGTGCAATATTTCTACACTGAAAACTAACAAAAATCACTGAAAGAAAATAAAGAATACTTAAATAAGTGGAAAGACACCTGGGTTCATGGATTAGAAGAATTAAAACTAAGATGGCAATACTCTCCAAAATAATCTATAGATTTAAGACAAGTCCCTCTCAGATGGCTTTTTGGCAGCAATTGACAAGCTGAAGCTAAAATTCATATGAAAATACAAGAGACCCAGAATAGGCACCACAATCTTGAAATAAAAACAAAGTTGGAGGACTTACACTCCCGATTTGAAAACTTATTACAAAGCTACAGTAATCAAGACTGTGTTGTACTAGGATGACAGACCTATAGGTCAATAGAATAGTATAGTGAGTCTAGAAATAAACTCATACATCTACAGTCAATTAATTTTCAACAAGGCTTCCAAGACTATTCAATGAGGAAAGAACAGTCTTTCAACATGATGATGAGACAACTGATATCTGCAAGCAAAAGAATGAATTTGGATCCCTAACTCACATTATATACAAAATAACTCAAAATGGGACAAAGGCCTAAATGTATGAGTACAATTATAGAAATGTGCTTTCATCAGTTGCAACAAATGTACCATACCAATGCAAGGTGTTAACAATAGGGTGATATATGAGAATCCTGTATTTTATGCATGATTGTTTTGTAAATCCACAACTTCTCTAATTTAAAAAAAAGGCTTTTTCCTAAATCATACCATATACAAAAGTCAACTCAAAATGGATCAAAGACCTAAAAATAAGAGCCAGAACTATCAAACTCGTAGAAGAAAATGAGGAAACATTTCCAGGACCTTGTATTAGGCAATAGTTTCTTAGACTTTACTAAGCACACAAAGCAAAAAGAAAAAAAAAATAGATAAATGGGACCGAGGCAAAATTAAAAACTTGTGCCTCAAAGGACTTTATCATGAAAATAAAATGATAACCTGCACATGGGAGAAACCACCTCTCCAGTAAGTGTTTAATATCCAGAATAAATAAAGAAATCCTTCAACTTAACAACAAAAGGACAAACAACCCAATTTAAAAATGGGCAAAAAACTTGAGTAGACACCTCTCCAAAGAAGATATACAAATTGCCAGAAAGCACATAAAAAGATACTCAACATCATTAGCCATCAGGAAAACACAAATCAAAATCACAATGAGATACCATTTCACACCCATTACAATGGCTGCTATTTTTTAAAAAAGGAAAATAACAAGTGTTGGAGAGGATGTGGAGAAATAGGAGCATTCATTCATTGCTGATAGGAAAGTAAAATGGTGTAGTAGTCATGGAAGACAGTTTGGCAGGTCCTTAAAAAGCTAAGTATAGAACTACCATATGACCTGGCAATCCCACCTATAGGGCTTTCAATAGAACTGAAAGCAGGTACTCAAACAGATATTTGCACACCGATGTTCATAGCAGCATTATTCACAATTGCCAAAAGTTGGAATCAACCCTAGTGTCCATCAACTGATGAATGGATGAATGAAATGTGTTATATACCTACAATGGAATATTATTCAGCCATAAAAAGGAATGAAGTCCTGATACATGTGACAACATGGATGAACCTGGAAGACATCATGTTGAGTGCAGTAACTAAGAAAGAAAAATATTTTTTAAAAAAACTTTTGTGCTTCGAAGGACAATATTAAGAATGTGAAAAGACAACTCACAGAATAGCAGAAAATATTTGCAAGTCATATATCTATAAGGATCTAGTATCCAAAATATATAAAGGACTCAACAATAAAAAGCAAACAACCCAATTTAAAAAAATGGGCAAAGGACCTGAGCACACATTTTTTCCAAAGAAGAGATACAAATGGCCAATAAATACATGAAAAACTGCTTAACATCATTATTAATTAGGGAAATACAAATAAAAAGCACAATGAGATACCACTTCACACCCAATAGGGTGGCTATAATAAAAAAGACTGGCAATAGCACGTGCTGACAAGGATATAGAACAATTTAAACCTGTATACATTCTGCTGTACAGAATGTAAAATGGTGCAGACTTTGGAAAACAGTTTGGCAGTTCCTCCAAAAGTTAAATACAAAGTTACAGTATGACTTAGCAATTCTACTCCTAGGTATATAACCGAGAGCATAGAAATCACATGTCCACATAAAAAATAATGCACAAATATTCATAGTAGTAGTATTCATAATAGCCAAAAGGAGGAAATAATCTAAAGGCCCATCAACTGATGAATGGATAAACAAAATGTGGTATATTCAAAGAACGGAATATTACGCAGCCATAAAAGGAATTAACTACTGGTATATGGTACAATATGATTGAACCTTGAAAACATATACTAAGTGAAAGAAACCAGTGAAAAAGGCCACATATTGAACAATCCATTGATATGAAACGGTCAACATAGGCAAATCCATAAAGAAACAAGGTAGTTAGAGGTTGGCAGGGGCTGATGGTGGTGAATAGGCATTGGTTGCTGAGAAGTAAAGGGTTTCTTTATGGAGTAATGAAAATGTTCTGGAATTACATAGAGGTCATGATTGCACAGCTCTGTGACTATACTAAAACCCATGAACTTGTACATCCTAAAGTGATGAATTTTATGGCATGTGAATTATATCTCAATTGAAAAATAAGAAGGAAAACTATCCATGAAAAAACCTTAATAAGAAATGATTGGTCTCAGACCAGCAGAGGCAACAGCCGAAGCAGCCTGCCCCGGGGTCCCTTTCCCTCTTCCTCCTCCTCCTCCACCCCCTCCCCCCATCCCCGCAGCCCGCCCCTATTGTTCCGCCCCCGGCCTCCCACCCTTCACCTTCCCACCCGCTCCCCTTTTCCCCACATTGGCCTCACACTTGCAGGTTTTGGCTTTCATCCCCCCCAGTGACCAAAGACTTGACCACTCAAAGTCCAGCTCCCCAGAACACTGCTCGACATGGACCCCGGTGTGACCGAAGGTGGGTTAAATGTCATGCTCAGCACCCGGCTATTTATGCATGGAAAGGAAGTTGGCAGTATCATCGGAAAGAAAGGAGAATCAGTTAGGAAGTCCTGCACGTATCAACATCTCAGAAGGGAATTGCCCTGAGAGAATTATCACTTTGGCTGGACCCACTAAAGCCATCTTTAAAGGCTTTGCTGTGATCATTGACAAACTGGAAGAGGACATCAGCAGCGCTGCCAGGAGACCCCCAGTCACCCTGAGGCTGGTGGTCCCTGCTAGTCAGTGTGGCTCTCTTCCTGGGAAAGGTGGTTGCAAGGTCAAGGAAATAGGAGAGAGTACAGGGGCTCAGGTCCAGGTGGCAGGGGATATGCTCAACCGAGCGGGCCATGACTATGGCTGGCATTCCGTGATCCATCACTGAGTGTGTCAAACAGATCTGCGCAGTCATGTTGGAGACTCTCTCCCAGTCCCCCCCCCCCCCCAAGGGCATGACCATCCCGTAGCGGCCCAAGCCCTCCAGTTCTCCGGTCGTCTTT
>PVKH010018890.1:0-14995 GCA_004027955.1 Chaetophractus vellerosus | reverse complement strand
GAATGGAAGCAGAAGCCACCCACAAGCAGGGGAAAGCTGCGCCTGCGCAGTGACCAGTCTCGGCACGTCGCTGCAGCAGGGGGGAAGGGGAGATATGTAATAAAATAAATAAATCTTTAAAAAAAGAAGAAGAATGGGGATTTATACTAGCAGATATGAAACAATGTAACAAAATTATAAAAATTAGAACAATGCTTTAATGTGAGAATAAGAAAATAGGACAGACTAGAAAATGCACAGCATTACTAAAATCATGGCATTTCTTACTCCCAGTCCTGAGATAGATGCCTTTCTCCAGTGAGTCTTTCTTATAAAAGCCTGGTTCAAATTAGTGTATTGAGCATGTGACTCTACCTTGCCTCCCTCCCAAGGTCCCATTTATATGATATGACTATATGGATATTCTTGGAACATAATACACATATACCCAATCATGCTGGTGAAACCGAGAAAGAGAGGCAGGGGTAGACTAGACCGAAAAATAAGCAAAGAAAGCCTGGAAGATAGAAAGCACAAACCAGGCAAACACAACAGAGAAACCTGCAGTGTGAAATACTAGAGGCAAAGAGTGGTTCTTTCCACTGAACAGTCAGGGGTAGGGTAAAGAGTAAGAGAGTAAGAGAGTGGACATGGGGTAAATATCAGGGGAATTAACTGACAGAAAGATTCAGAATAACTAAGTAAGTCATGTCCCATCCCCACCATTTTCTCAGCTTCAGAGAACAGAGAGGGCAGTGGCTCTTTGGACCCCAAGGTGAAAGAGTAAACAGCTCACTGTACAATGTATGATCTCTGCCAGGCTGAGTTGTGTAGGGAGGTTCAAGAGCTTGATACAATGAAGCTAGATGTTACATTTGGTTTCCATACCAGACACTGGGGAGAAGGTGGATGAAGAATATTTGGGTCTATCAAGGAATTAAGTACATTTGAATGCTCCATCCATACAATAAGTCCTCCTTACGTGAGCAATTATAATCTTCTAATGGCTTCCTGCCTCTAACATTCTTTACCCATTATTCCAAGGCCGATGGTCAGCCTCTTCTCTTAAGGGACAAGGCTATTGGGAAAATGGATTCTTAAAAATCTAAGAGGAATTTTATGCCAGCTATCCTACTTACTAGGACCTCACTTATGAAAATGATCTAACAACCAAGAAAGCTAGGACGTTGAATTAAATTAATCCATGAAACGGAAGGATGGCGATTAGCAAAAAGACAAAGAAGAGCTTAATTTCAGCAGAAACAGCAATAATTCAAGGGAAAGAGGAAAATTTTCAACAATTCTGACTGGAATCCACAGAGTGTATGCAAAGGAACACAATTCAAAAAATACCATAAATTAGAGTGGGCCCAATATAATGGAGAAATATGTAGCCACGGAAAAGAATAAGGTGTATCTATTTGTAATGACAAGTAAAGAAGACTCAGACTTGATGTTAGGTACAGAGAGTAAATTGCAGAAAATTACGCATGATGTAATCCAAATGGCTAAAATCTTATAAAGGCATGGAGGAAGGTGTGGAAAATATATAGCAAACTGTTCCATGTAGGAGGAAGGAGGGAGGGGAAGGCTGAATTTCGTTTTACCACTTCTATATTACCCGAATTGTTTTTCAGCTCATATGGATAACATTTGCAGTTAGAAAACAGACTAAAAAAATAAAGGAAAGAATTATAACTGTCTTTGGTACAACTTTGATAGGTATCTAGTTCACATGATGTCACAGAGACTTTTAATGTTGGTTTTATAATGGCTTTTAAGTCTGGATGAACTTAGTACACCGATTTATGCTTCCCGGCCCCCTTTCATTTTAAGCCCTTCTAATCATACATATGGGTGTCATTGCAGGGTACAAATGAGACTAGTTGCACGGTGACACCACACCTCAACTTTTGTCTTTACTCTCAGGCATCTTCATACCTCCCTGATAAAGATAAATTAGTGGGAGTTCAAAGAAGTGCAACCAATTGATCATTAGTCTGAAGAGACTGACTTATGAGGACAGATTTAGAACGACTGAATATGTATCTGGTAAAGTAAATGACAATGGAGTTGGGTGGGAGGAAAGAAGAACGTGGTAAGTATCCGAAGAGTATCTGAAAATGAAATATCCCCAACAGGGAACGCTGTATTCTTAACTGGGAGGCAGCAAATGATTAACAAACCTAGATGAAAAAACTACCGTCTGTGTTAACCTGTGGTAGACCAATTTATTTTTGGATGCTGCCTCAGGATGTTGTTCTGAAAGGAGGTATCCTCAGGGAATCCTTTCTGGAGTGGTAAGAGGCAGGCTCTCCTTACCCAGATACCCAGTGTTTAAGAATTCTTGGAGCCCTCCCTGGATGGATGGTTCTTGATATTACCTTATAGGATAACTGCAGGGTGGGTCAGCTTCATTACAGCATGTGATGTGTATGCCAATCTGCATCAACTCTTCTGGAACCCTTCCCCCAGCCTGTTCCCCAGTACTCTCATGGGGCTTTCTTTTGTTGTAAAGACAGTATTTAGCTTATAATATTACCATGTTTCCACTTCTCCCACTCGTCTATGGCCTCCTTAACAGTAAGAACCTCTACGTCTTAAATAAGATAGCACATGAAAAACACCAAGCTTACAAACAGGGCATAGAGTAATCACCCCCAAAATGTTTGTAAATCGAAGGAGTCAGGTAAGTCTTACTGCTTATTACTTAGGATAAGAAAGTCAGAGCAGAAAAATGCAAGTAATCTATTCCTGTAAAGACAGAAAATGACCACAAAGTTTTCAGAGAGAGCTGAAGGACATGTCAAAGGTAATGAAAGGTGAGAGGGTAAGGCCAATTTAATTTGAAATACACAGAAATGTAGATGAGATTATTGCTACATATTGTTTTATAATTTGCTTTTTGTTTCTTTTACAATGTATAGTAGACATCTTAGAGCAGTGAACAAAAACACAGACTCTGGAATTAGACCGAGTTCAAATTCCAACTCTGCTTCTTACTGTGTGACCTTTGGCAAGTCACTTTACTTGTATTTTACTTGTATTAAGATCAAATTACAAAAAAAAAATGGAAAAAAAAACCCTCAAGTTACAATGCCTTGATTTTCTTATCTGTAAAATGGTGATAATAATAGTATCTACCTCATAAGGTTGTTATGAGAATTATATAATATTAATATTATAGAAGTGTTGTTAAATTAAGTAGAACTGCCTGCAACTAATCACATGTACAGTACTTGGTCATCCTGCTGGACAACCTTTTAAACTTCTTTCGCTAATGAACCTCTTGCCATCGAAGTTCTCGATTGTCTTTCATATCTTCCCACTAGCCACTTATCAATTTAGTCCAAAATCATCTCTGTGAAGCTATCCCTGATCTGTTATCAACCCATAGGTTTAGTCTCTCCTTTGTTTTTGTTTTTGCTCCGGGAACACCATGTTTACAGAATTGCTTATAACAATGTTTTCCCATATTGCATTCATTCTGATATTTGTACATAAGCGTGGACAATCCTGTGAGTAGTAGAAATATGTATAAAAGGAAAAGATATTCACTAGGTGCCTAGGATACATTTAACCTTATGCCAGGTTTTTCCTTGATCGTCATCTCCTTAGTATTTTACATTTGTCCTCTCCACTGGAGTTGATGTCAGTCACTCTGGTATCTCCAGTGTTTTGTACCATGCCTGGCACATAATAAGAGCTCACCAATGCCTGCTCAATAAATAGAGAAGTTTCCATGATTGGGATATATTCACCTCTGTTCCTCTGCTGTTTTAGTTTGCTAGGTTGCTGAAAGCAGATACCATAAAATGGATTGGCTTTTAACAATGGGAATTTATTAGCATAGAAGCTTACAGTTTTGAGGCTGAGAAAAATGTCCAAATCAAGGCATCACCAAAGCAATGTTTTCTTCCCGAAGACCAGCTGCCAGTAATCCTGGACTCCTCTGCCACATGGCAAGGCACATGGTAGTGCCTGCTGGTCTCTCCCTTCTCTTCTGGGTTTTGTTACTTTCTGCTTCTTGCTTCCATGGCTTTCTCTCTTTGTCTGAATTTCATTCTCTTATAAAGGACTCTGGTAAGAGGATTAAAGATCCACCCTGGGCCATGTCTTAACTGAAGTAACCTCTGGAAAACTGATATACAATAGGTTTACATCCACAGGAATGGATTAGCTTCAAAAACATGATTTCCTGGGGTATATGCAGTTCCAAACCACCATATCTCCACTGAAGAATATTTTTAAAAATGTGTTATAATTTGTATACCATAAAATTCACCCGTTTCAAGGTATACACTCCAGTTGTTTTTAATATATTCACAAGTTATGAAACCTTCCCCACTATTTAATTGCAGAATATTTTCATCACCTCCAAAAGAAACACCATACCCATCAGTGGTTAGTCTCCATTACCCCCCCCACACACACACACAAACACACTGGCCATTGGCAACCACAAATCTACTTTCTGCATGTATGGATTTGCCTACTCTGGACAGTTTACATAAATAGAATCACAACTTGTGGTGTTTATGTCTGGTTTCTTTCATCTCAGCATACTTTTTCAAGGTTCATCCATGGTGTAGCAAATATTATTATTTCTTTCCTTTTTATGACTGACTAATATTCCATTGCATGGATATATAACATTTTGTTTATCTGTTCATCAGCTGATAGGCATTTGAGTTGTTTCCACATTGGGGCTATAATGAAAAATATTTCTTTGAACATCCCTGTGCAAGTTTTTCGAGTGGGTATATGTTTTCTTTTCTCATAGTGTATATCTAGGAGTGGATGGCTGAGTCATCTGATAATGCTGTGTTTAACTTTCTGAAGAACAGCCAAACTGTTTTCCAAAGCAAGGTATGAAGGTCCCAATTTCTCCACATTTTTGCCAACACTTGTTAATTTGTTGATTATTGCCATACTACTGAGTGTGAATATCTCCTAGTCATATTGATTTCATTTCCCTAATGACTAATGGTATTGAGCATGTTTTCATGTGCTTATTGTCCATTTGTATATCTTTTTGGAGAAATGTTTATTCAAACCCTTTGTCCATTTTTAATTGGGTTATTGTTCTTTTTATAACTGAGTTGTTAGCATTCTTTATACACCCTGGATAAAAGTTCCTTTTGCAAATATTTTCTCCTCTTTTTTAGGTTGTTCTTCATTTTCCTGATGGGGTCCATTAAAGAGAAAACATTTTTAATATTGTTTAAGTCCAATTTATATGTTTTTCTTTTGTATTTGTGCTTTTGGTATCATGAAAAAGGTCATGAAGATTTACAACTATATTTGTTTCTCAGAGTTTTATAGTTTTGCTCTTACATTTAGGTCTTTAATCAATTTTGAGTTAGAGTCTGTGTATGGTGTTAGAAAAGGGTTCAACTTCATCCTTTTACACGTGAATATCCAGTTGCCCAGTGTATTCATTGAAAAGACAGTTCTTTTCCTTATTGAATTATCTTGGCACCCTTTTTGAAAATCAATTAGCCATAAATGTAAGAGTTTATTTTTTGGACTTTGAATTCTGTTGAATTTATCTGTGTTTATCCTTATACCAGTACTGCACTCTCTTAACATAACTTTGTAGTAACTTTTGAAATTAGGGAATGTGAGTTTTACAACTTTGTGCTTCTTTTTCCAGATGGTTTTTGCTATTCTGGGTCCCTTGAATTTCCATATGAATTTTAGGATCAGCTTATCACTTTCTGCAAGTAAGGCAGCTGGGACTTAAATAGGGTTTGTGTTGAATCTGCATATCAGTTTCGGATATTGCCATCTTAACAATATTAAATCTTCCTGTCAATGAACATGAGATGCCTTTCAATTTATTTAGTTCTTCTTTAATTTACTTTAGAAATTTTTTGTAGTTTTCAATGTATAAGTCTTGCACTTGTTTTGTTAATTTTTTCCTCAGTTATTTATTCTTTTTGATACTATTATAAATGGGATCATTTTCTTAATTTCACTTTTGGATTGTTCATTGTTAGTGCAAAGGAATACAATTATTTTTGTAGATTGATCTTGTACTCTGCAACCTTCCTTTATATGAAGTTTTGTGACTTCCTTAGGATTTTCTATACGGTACATCACATTATCGGTCAATAGAGATAGTTTGGCATCCTCTTTTCTAATCTGGTTCCTTTTCTTTTTTGCATGTGCCCTAGCTAAAATCTCCAATACAATGTTGAATAGAAGCGATGAAAACAGACATCCTTGCCCTGTTTCTGATATCAGGGGTGGGGGTGAGGGAAAGCTTTCAGTCTTTTATCATTATGTATGATGCGAACTATGGGCTTTTCATAAATGCATGTTATCAGATTAATTTCACTTCTATTCCTAGTTTATTGAGTGTTTAATCATAAAAGGGTGTAGGACTTTTGTCAAAAGTTTTCTCTGCATCTTTTGAGACTAATGATTTTCCCTCCTTCATTCTATTAATATGGTATTGCATAGATTGTCTTTTATATGTTGGACCAACCTTGAATTCCTGAGATAAAATCTTTCTTGGTATATATTTTGTCTTGGTAAATATTCCTTTTATAAATTGCTTGGTTTGGTTTGTTAGTATTTTGTTGAGGACTTTTTGTGTCTATATAAATAAGGGATATTGGTCTATAAGTTTCTTTACTTGTGATATCTTTGTCTGGTATTGATATCAGGATAACACTTGCCTCAGAAATAATTGGGAAGTGTTCTCTCCTATTCTCTTTTTGGAAGAATTTGTGAAGAATTTGTATTAATTATTCTTTAAATGGTTGGTTGAATCAACAATGAAGCCATCTGAGTCTGGGCTTTAAATCTCTTTTTTTCTTGGTCATTCTAGGTACAGGTTTGTCAATATTGTTGATCTTTACAAAGAACCAAGTTTTGGTTCCATTGAGTTATTATATTCTTTTTCTATCCTTTTGCTTTAAAAATATTTATGTCTTTGAATTTTAAGCATGTCTCTGGTAGACACTCTATATTTGGATCATTTTTTAAAAGCCCTTCTACCAACATTTTTCCATTTTTTGAATATTTAATCCATTTATATTTAATGTAAATACTGATAAGATAAAATTTAGATCTGCTATTCTGCTTTCTTTTCTATATGTCATGATTTTGATTGTTTTGTTCCTCTATCCCTCCATAATGGCCTTCTTTCATTAGTTAATAGATATATTTAGTGTACCATTTTAATCCCCTCTCTGTTTCTTTTACTATATTTGTTGAGCTGGTTTTTTAGTAGTTGCCCTGGGGATAATATTAATATCCTAATTTATCACAACCTAGTTCAGATCAATACCAACAAATTTCAATAATATACACAAACTTTTGCCCCATTATAAATCCATTCCCTCATCTCTCCTTTATGCTATTATTTTGATGCAAATTATATCTTTATACATCATAAGCTCATCAACACAGCTTTATTTTTTTGCTTTATGAAGCATTCTTTTAAATTGGATAGGAGACAAAAAGTGTTACTAACAAAAAAATACATTTATGTAGTCTTCTATATTTACCAATTGTTTTACCTTGCTAAGGACTTCTAATGCAAAATAACAGAAATGGGATTTTTTTTTTTAAGGAAGTACCAAGGATTGAACCCAGGACCTTGTATGTGGGAAGCAGGTGTTTAATCACAGAGCTACATCTACTCCCCTGGGTTGGCTTTTATAATGGGAATTTATTCGGGTAAAATCTTACAGTTCCAAGGCTGTGAAAATGTCCAAATCAAGGCATCATTGAGAGATGCTGTCTCACCAAAGGTTGGCTGCTGGTGGTCCTGGACTCCTGCCACATGGCAAGGCAAAATGGCAGCTGGTCTCTGCCTTCTTCTGAAGGCTGACTTTCTCCCTCAGCTCAGCTGTGGGCTCTCATGTATATGGCTCACTTCTTGACCTCAGGACCCTCTCTCTCTCAGCCTCTTGGCTGCAGGTGATCCTGTAATCCACTATCACTTGACAGGATAAAATGGCAGCTCTCTTTTTCTGTGTGTCTCTGCGTGTTTCTCCCAAATATATAGGACTCCCCTGGGTCATGCCTCACTATAGTATTCCAATCAAAGATCCCCAACTGAATTTAATCAAATCAAAGGGTCCCACACCCACAGGAATAGATTAACAACAAAAACATGATCTTTTCTGGGATTCACAAACAGCTTTTTACTCTCACACGCCATCCTCTGGATCACAAAAAGACTTTTTTCTCCCCATATGCAAAATACATCCATTCCTCACAATATTTCAAAAAGCCTTAAATCATTTCAGTACCAATGGTAAGTACAAAATCTCATAAAATCAGTTATAAGCATGCAGTCTGTCTTAGTGCAAAGTTCCCCTCTGGCTGTACCCTGTGAAACTTAGAAAACAAATATCTGATTCCAATATACAAAGGAGAGACAGTCATAGAATAACCATTTCCATTGTCATAGGGAGAAATTGGAAGGAAATAAAGGTCACAGGCTCCAAACAGTTCTGAACATTGGGGTGATGGCCATGCTCTCTCCATTATCTGGGGCACAGGCCCAAAGCCCTCAGAACAGTGGGGTGGTGACCAAACTCTCTCAATCCCTGTGGAATATGTCCTACTCTCTCTGAATCCTGAGGCAATAACAATCTCCTTGAACAAGAGGGTGGAAAGCCCACCCTCTTCAAATGCTGGGACAAACTCATTCTTTCTACACACATGGGTGGAGTCTCTCTTGGGCTGAGAAGATGTTTTAAGTCCAGGCCTCAGCTTCTACAATTTTGCCCTTGGAGTTGTTTTACCTTCAATCTCTTCCCTTTCTGTACCCTTCAGTCCAGGCTGAAAGTGGTTTTTTTCATAAAGATTTCACAAACTGCTTGTTGCTTTTGCATGCAGTTCACAGGGTTCCCAACCATCAGACAACAAGACTTTCCACAAATCCTTCCTGTATAACTACATTTCCATTCCTGACTTGTAAGTTCAGTTAAATCCTCACTTGTTTTCTGGAAGCTTGAAATTTTCCAAACCATCAATTTCTGGTTTCTTTTTGCCCAGAAGTTCAGTTCTCAGCTTATCCCTTTCCTCTCACATTTTGCTATAAACTGCAAGGAGAAGCCAGGCTACACTTTCATATTTAGTTTGGAACTCTCCTCAGCTAAATGACCAAGCTCATCACTTTCAAATTCTGCCTTCTATCTATTATCAGTAAAATTTTCCAAGTTCTCTGCCACTTCAAAGCAAGGATCAGCTTCCTCCCAGTTTGCAATGACACATATACCATTTCATCGAAGGGCTTATCAGAAGTAACTTCAGAGTACATCTTTGTACCACCATTTTCTTCAAAGCAATCTAGGCCTTTTCTATCAAGCATCTCACAATTCCTCTAAAATCTTCCACTTACCCATTTGTAAAACCATTCCAACTTTTTTTTTTGGAATTTGCATAGTAGCACCCCACTTCTAGTACCAATTTCTGTTTAAGTTTGCTAAGGGCTGCCAAAGCAAAATACCAAAAATGGGTTGGCTTTTATAATGGAATTTTTTAGGGTAAAATTTTACAGTTGTGAGGCTGTGAAAATGTCCAAATTAAGGCATCATTAAGAGATGGTGTCTCACCAAAGGTTGGCTGCTAGCAGCCCTGGGTTTCTGCCATATGGCAAGGCAAGCTGGTCTCTGCCTTCTCCTCCAGGCTTATTTTCTCCTTGAGCTCAGCTATGGGGTGTCAGGCATACGGCTCATCTCTCAGCCTTTGGACCCACTCACTCTCAGCCTCTGGGCTGCAGGTGATTCTGGAGCCCTCTCCCATATGACAGGATAAAATGGCAGCTCTCTTTTCCTGTGTGTCTCTGCAAATATATAGGACTCCAGCAAGAGGGCAGATGCCCACCCTTGGTCATGCCTCACTGAAGTACTCCAATCAAAGGCCCCCAACTGAATTCAATCAAATCAAAGAACCCCACATCCACAGTAATGGATTAACTCCAAGAGCATGATCTTTTCTGGGATTCACAAAATCTTTAAACTTTCACACCAAAGTAGTTATCTTTGCTGGTGCTTTTTATTTCTTCATATGGATCAAGTTATTATGTAGTGTTCTTTCATTTTGGTCTGCAGAACTCCTTTTAGTATTTCTTATAAGTCAGGCTGGAAGTAAAAAATTTGCTTAATTTTTGTTTATCTAGGAATGTCTTAAATTTGCCATTATTTTTGAAGGGTAGTTTTTCTGATTATAGAATTATTGGGTCTCATTAATATGTTAATATTATTGAGGATCATTTCTTTGCCATGAGTTGCTTCTTTCTTGCTCCTTTCAAGATTCTCTTTTGTCTTTGTCTTTCAACAGTTTGATTATGATGTGTCTAGGTGTGATCTCTGAATTTTCCCTAGGTTCTTCAATGTGTAATTGATGTTTTTAATTAAATTTGGGAACATTCTGACCACTATTTCTTCAAATATTCTTTCTGTCTCTTTCTCCTCTCTTTGGGACTCCTAACATGCCTATATTAATATGTTTGATGGTATCCCACAGGTAATTGAGGCTCTGTTAATTTTCAATCATCCTTTTTTTAAATTTTTTGTTTTTTGGTCCTCAGATTGGATATCCATTGACCTCCTTCAAGTTTGTTGATTTTTCTGCTAACTCAAGTTTGTGGTTGATCCCCTATAATGATTTTTTAATTTTATTTTAGTTATTTTACTTTTCAACTCCAGAATTTCCATTTGGTACCATTTTATTATTTTTACCACTTTCTTGATATTCTCTCTTTCATTAGACATAATTCTCATACTTCCCTTTAGTTCTTTAGGCATGATTTGCTTTCATGTATTGAACATATTTATAATAGCTGATTTAAAAATCTTTGTCTAATGAGTCCAACATCTGGGCTTCCTCAGGAGCAGTTTCTATTAACTGCTTTCCCCCCCTCTGAATGGACCATAATTTCCCATGTTTTTTATGCTTCTAATTTTCTGTTGAACACTGAACATTTTAAATAATATATTGTGGTAACTCTGAAAATCAGAATTCTCGCTTTCTAGATTTGGTTGTACTTGCTGTTTATTGCTGTTGTTATTGTGTTAGCTGTTGTTGTTTGTTTAATGACTTTCCTGATCAGATTCTGTAAAGTCTATTTTCTTTGTTGTGAGTGGTCACTGAAGTCTCCACTGGGTTTTCTTAACTGAACAGAGATTCCCTTCAATGTCTCCCAGTCTTTACTGAGAGGCTCTGTGTGCATGTTAGGATATGCCTTAAATATTCTGGCAGGCTATTTAATTTACAACTCTGCTCTAATCTTTACTTCCTTCTTACACAGAGATTCAAGGTCAGCCATAAGTGGAAGATTAGGGTCTTCTGAGTTCTTTCCTGGGCAAGCACAAAGCTCTACACATGCACATGACGTTCTAGTTTCCCAGAAATACGTCAGAGCTTCTAACCCCCCATATGGACATCTCATTTCCCATCTTTATGTTTTAAGTTTTTGCTCAGCTTCTTGTTTGCCCCAACTGTTTCATGATCCCTGGCAATTGTGATGTTAACTAATCGCTATCTACTGTTTTTCACAAAAGCCCTGCAAAAAGTTTGTTCACAATGAATGAACTCTGATTCAGGCCAAATAAAGACAAGTCTTGTGGGTGGGTGTTTGTAGGGAACTTCCAGGCAGGTCAAATAATGAAAATCATCTGTGTATGGGGCTTTGGGAGAACTCCAAACCCATTCTGTCACCTCGTGTGGCTACTCTTCTGGTGGCTTTTATGGCTACCATGATTGCAATGCCGTTTGTTTTTCAAGGCTACTGTAGACCCAAAGGAAGTGGTATGGGAATAGAGTAAGTTATAATACCACAGAGCTTGCTTTTCTTACCATGATTCAGCAACTTTTCTTGATAAAATAGCTCTTGGATTGTTGCAAGCCTTTGGTTAACTTCCAGAGCTTTTAAAAAGTTGATTTGCACAAATTTTTCCCAGTGTTCTCATTTTTTAAATGGAGTAGAAGTTTTTGGAGATCCTTATTCAGCCATTCCTGAAGTACTCTTTCCCATTAATGCATGTTAATAGCTTAGGTAAAATCTTTTAAACACAAGACAATTATAAAATTCTGCTTGTGTCAATTTGACTCTTGGTGGTGAGTGCACATACAAAAACAGCACTATAAGCTAACAAACCATCATTTACTGAAAAGAACGGTTAATATTTGTTAATCCCTCTCTCAAAGTAGTAATGGCTGCTTTGAGAATTCTTGTTTTATTTAAGAAATATAATTGGGGGTCTTTGTTAATCTCCAGCTCTTTGAATAAACCAAAATCCACAGCTACTGCATGGTATGGACACTGTCAACCACAGCTTCAGAGAGCAACACTGACATTTCATTCCTTTGGGTTTGCTTTGGCTCCTGCTTGGACTTTCTTCCCATTTGTCAGTTGCCTAGTTTCCCTTGAATCAGGATTTTCAGTAATTCCATAAATGTACCAACACATCAGTTGCTGCTACAATAAGTAAGAGTTATGATAATATGTGGCCAGTGGAGGAGAATCAATATTGGACTCATGAAATTAGTCTAGGGGACATAATCAAAGGGACCTCAAAGGAACAGATAGAGAGCTAGAAATGCATAGTGTCTATCCTAAAATCATTATGCAACAAACTATATTGCAAGTAAGCAAGGGAAAATGGGGATTTATTCTTTTTCTCCAATTCCTCATCTGATACTTTAGAATTAATTTTTCATGCATTCGTAGTTAAAAAGTCTGCATGAGCCGTATTGAGTCATCTCAACCAAATCAAAATGTACAGCTTTTGTAAAAAAGTTGTTAGAAGATACTTCTCATGTTATTTATAGATCAGCTACTAAAGAATCTAGTGCAACCCCTAAGCCTTATTGCAGAAAGTAAAGTGTTATGATGTCAAGTACTTTTGTATTTAATTAAATATGACAGGTAACACAGTCATATCAAAACTTTTAAGTTTTGAAAATGGAGTTGCATTTTGATCCAGGAGAGTGAGCACACTCTGTCTGTAGTTCGTTACTCATGTTATGGTCTGCTCCACTGGTTTATGATTCTATAGGCAAACATCCATTGCATGACCATTACTTGATGACAATAATCTTTAAGTCAGGGGCTCTTAACCAGGGGTCCCTAAGGGGTCTGTGGAAAGATTTCAGGGGGTCCGTGAGCTTGAATTGAAGAAAGTCAACTTATTATCTTTATTTTCTCTGACCTCTAGCTGAAATCTAGCATTTCCTTCACTTATGAATATATGCAATAAATTACCATAGTATTCCATTGTTTCCATCTGCCTGGCAAAAAGGTCCATGGAACAAAAAAAGGTTAAGAACCTCTGCTTTAAGATAATGTAACTTCATTGCTCATTGAGTATAATTCCAAAATAGACTTTTCCATAAGGAAGAAAATCCCAAACAGCCAATAGAGATATTCTTATCCAACATATCTGCTGTTTAAAATTAACAGGTGGGGGCCGGCTCGATAGCCCAGTGGATAGGGCGCCGGCATACCACATGGGAGGCCCCGGGTTCGATTCCCGGGGACCTCTCCTAGCGGGCAGACCGCCTTGAGAATGGCAAGCTGCCATGGGCAGGCCGGAGCCGCCGTGGGCAGGGCAAGAAGCTGCCACGGACAGGGCAAGAGCCGCCAAGGGCAGGGCAGGTCGCCCGCGGATGGAGCGCAGCCAGCCACCCGCGAACTGAAGCAAGCGCCGGCCGTGAACGGACGCAGAGACCGCCCACAAGCGGGGAAAGCCGCGCCTGCGCAGTGACCACACTCGGCGCGTCGCTGCAGTGGGGGGAAGGGGAGATATGTAATAAAATAAATAAATCTTTAAAAAATAATAAAAATAAAAAAAATAAAAAAAATAAAATTAACAGGTGGACATTTTGAGATGAAATCTATCTATCGGGAGAGTAGTTAATGTTAATTAGCCTTCATTCCTACTTCTGTCCACCTTCCCTGACTCAGATTTACAGATGAAATGATTATATTCTATGGTTACTGGGATATGAGGCCCAGGGGAGCAAGCTAGTCCACAATTGGAGGGTCTCTAGGACACAGCCATGCTATGCCACCAATGAGGTGTGGCCAGGACAACTTTGGGGACAGATAGACCAAAGATCACAGCTTCAGGGGCTGATCAGCATGGCAGCATTCTTGAGAGAGTATGCCCTGCCACAAAATGCAGCCTAGTAAACCCCATCCTGGTAACACTGCGGTAGTGGCCCCCACGGTGCCATATGCCACTGAGGTTGGAATGGGCACAGTTACCTGAGGGGCAGAGAGCCCATGTCCTCTCACCAGAAAAAAACCTCTGTCAACACATTAAAAAAAAACTGTCAAAAAATGCTTATTAAATATTCACCTGATTTTTCAGTAGAAATTCATACAGCAACTAAAATGTGACAGAGACCACAAGATCTAAATTGAAAGTCTGTGGGACTTTCTAATCATCTATGTTCTTTCTGTCTTCCTCTAAAACTCATGTCCTACCCAATTCCTGTTCCAATGATAAGCCTCCCCTTCCTTCTATCATCCAAGTATAAAATTGAGTTCTGGGGGCTGGCCATAGCCCAGTGGATAGGGTGCCGGTTCACCACATGGGAGGCCCCAGGTTCGGTTCCCGGGGACCTCTCTGGGTGGGCAGACTGCCTTGAGAATGGCAAGCCGCCGTGGGAGGGGCAGAGCCGCCGTGGGCAGGGCAGATCCACCATGGGCAGGGCAAAAGTCGCCACGGGCAGGGCAAAGCCGCCACGGGCAGGGCAAGCCGCCCGCGAATGGAAGCAAAAAGCCGCCTGTGAACGGAGCAGAGCCGCCTGCGCAGTGAGCTGACTCGGCGTGTTGCCGCAATGGGGGGAGACAGAGCAGACACAGAAGAATACAAAAATGAACACAGCAAGAGCAAGCAGAAAGGGGGGGATATGTAACAAAAAAAAATAAAATAAAATAAAATTGAGTTCTGTCCAACATAGTTCTTAAAAATGGCACATGATGGGGCCGGCTCGATAGCCCAGTGGATAGGGCGCCAGCATACCACATGGGAGGCCC
>PVKH010018889.1:0-15007 GCA_004027955.1 Chaetophractus vellerosus | reverse complement strand
TCATGAAGTTTCCTTTCAGCTCTAACATTCCATGTCTTACAAATTGTAAAGCATGCATTCTAAAGGGAAATGGGGACTGGATGTATTAGTGGGGACCATGTCACAGGCTTACCCACCTGTTCAGTTTTCTACTTCCCTTTGTTTCAATTCTTTGCCTAAAACACGGAAGACCTTGTCATAGACCCTCACAGAATAATGGGCTCTGCCCCATGAAAATACTGTTCGCTTCAAACCCGGATTAAGGGATTGTCCTAAAATTTTCAGTAAAATTATAGAAATTACAAGTAATCCTTTACTTAATGATGTTTAGGTTTGCTAGATATTCAACTCCTTATCCACAGTCATATGTCTTATCCAAATTCCTCAGGATCCATAAGAAATCTGCATGGGCCTTGGCTCTTACTCGGCTACAAAAATGTTGTCCTGTGGTTATCCTCTGAAGATTGGGGTAAAATAACAGTTATAGAGAAGCATCATTAAAATAAACATTTTTATTGAGGTATGGCACGCGTACAGTGAAGGTATAATGTGCATAAAGTACCCTGATCATAAACATACAGTTGATTGAGTTTTCACATATGTACACACCTATGTAGTCACTATCCAGAATAAGCTAAAGAACATTCCAGCACCTTAAAACATTTTCTCATGCCCCTTTCTAGCCAGCACCTATCTTCCCAGAGGGAATTGCCAATTTGACTTCAATCACCATTGATTGGTTTTTTCTGTGCTTAAACTGCATATAAATGGACTCGTGCAGTATGTACATTTTGTGTCTGCTGGGGAAGCCTGTTGGCTCACTTCAGTGTAGCCATGGATTTTACTCTCTGGTTTAAGCCTCTCTTGTTAACTGCTGTAGACAGGGCCACCAACACAGTTCCTGACATAAAAATCTGATTGTTACACGTACTGTTGCCTGCAACATGCACTGGACAATTTTACTTAGATGATTTAAACTCATGTCTATAGTTTCAAGCTCATGAGTTAGAGAATGAATGGCAATCCAGGGAAATGGTTAGACCATGTTGAAAACAGACGACTCGGGCTCACAGTGAATCACCCTAACTGTGTAAAGGGGCTGAATGATTCCCAAGGATACTTTTTTAAAGGGCACAATAAGAGGAGGTGTCTCACTTCTGAACAATGAATCAAATAAATGCCCAATTCATTCCATTTACAGGCCTCTCCAGGCATGTAAACAAACAACCTGCTATTCAGCATAGCGTCACTAGATGGGGATCTTGAGTCAATCATGGCTTGCTGGTTTTCTTTAGCCCCTGTTTTCTTTATTTGAATGTTTCACCGTGGTCTGAAAACACATATGATGCAAGTTTACAATTTTGGCATTTCACATTTTTTTTTTTTTTGCTGAACTTTTTTGGGATGGTACTTTGGGGTAACATGGATTTAGTTTTAAATGTATTAGCTTAATTAATTTCTCATCTGGGTTCCAGAGAGGTGGAAGCTCCCCTGATGTGTCAACTGCATGCTATTAATCTGGTGTTTATTTCTGGCAGAAGCTACCAGTGTTTATTCACATTGCCCCCACAGGGTGTAGCTGGTTGGAGAGACTGTCTTTATACCTTAGAACTGATTAAAAGAGGAAATCCTCACTAGAAATCTCTGCAGCAACCAAGTGAACTCCACTGTTTTATTTTCACAGAATACACAGTTTCAATAGTTTTATTTATTTAAAAAGTGTAGCAGCAAAAGCTAATCTTTTTTGTGCTTCTTCATTTTGAGTGAAATTCAAAGCTGATTTTTAATATTCAACCACAATTTGATCTTATAGAGAAATCTAGAAGCATGAAGTAAAAACCTTTGTCTTTCTCTTTTATTTGTCCAGGCGGTTATACCATGCTGGAGTAAAATCTTCAGTTTTCTGAAAACAATGACTGAAACAGCTTGTTTTCAAGTGTAAGTTTTCTAGCAAACTCAGGAGCTGGACAGTTTTGCCTGCAACGTGCTGACCTTCCACTGAGGGACAATGCGGCCATTTAGCTTTGGCTGCTATCTGAAATGAGTTTGAGTGTCTCAGTTCATTTCATAAGAAACACAAATAAAGCCCACACAATAAAGCATGCATTTTGGGATTATTGCCAGTCTCTGTTCAGAAGGTGCCCAGAACTACATTTCTGAAAACTGAATTCCTGTTCCACATAGATAGAGACTCATACTTCCAGATGGGCCCAGTTGGAGGGGAAGGAAGAAAAAGAGAAGAAGAAAGAAAAGTATACACCGAGAGGCATCCTGCTGGAGGAAATGACTCTTGGTGACCCAGGCCGAATACCCTGCGGTCCCAAGGACCCTATGTTCCAAATGTTGGCACATCTGAACCTGCTTGATTTAAAGTCTTAGACACAGCCATCTCTGCTTTTCTATTTCATGTTCTGCTTTTCAGCTTCTCCAAAGCGGCATAAAAAGAGTGAACCGGGGTTCACTCCTTACTGCCTTTGCCTGTTCCTGCCACGGTTCCTGCCCACAGGCCTGCCCACAGTGCAGGCACTAATAGCAGTTTGTAGAGAAATAGGCTCCAGGACTTGGGTGTGGCTAAAGAAGGGGTTTTACCATTTGGGTATAACTCTCTGAACTAGTTTTTTTTTTTTCTTCTCTGCGTTCCTCTGCGTCTGCTTGTCTCCCCCTGCTGGGGCGACCTGCCGAGTCAGCTCACTGGCGCAGCGGCCTGCCTGCTCGCCGGGGCTCGCCCTTGCTCGTGGGGGCTTGCCTTTGCCCGTGGGGGCTTGCCTTTTTGCCCGCCCCCAGGTGCCTGCCTTTGCCTGTGGCAGCATGCTCCACCCATGTTGGCTTGGCTTCTCGAGGTGGTCCGCCCCTTCGAGGAAGCCCGGGGACCGAACCCGGGGCCTCCCATGTGGTAAACCAGCACCCTACCAACTGGGCTGTACAGCCAGCCCCTCTGAACCAGTTTTTATAAGTATGCGATATCATTCAAGAACTGTCTGAGATTTCAGACCAGAATGATGGTCACTTTCATTAAGGGAGGATATTTTGATTGGTTTTTATTTCCTTAAAGCTCTTTTTCTTAAACATAAGCAGACTATGTTGATTAGAGAGAAAAATTCAAGTAAACATTGGTAATTCAAGAGAAAAGAATTAAAAATCATTCATAATCTTACCACCTAGAGATAAACTCTATTACTGCCTTTTTGAATATCCTTCTCTAAACAAAGGTCTATGCCTAGTTACACATAATATTTTTATAGAATGGAGGTCATTCTGCACATACTGCTTTATGACTATGATTTTCACAAAGTGCTAGAGCATGATATCTTTCCATATTACCAACCATCTATATAATGTTACATTTAATGGCTGCCTGGTATTCTATTATAAACAATCCCTTATTGTTAAACAGTAGTTTGTCCCCAATTTTAATGTGACACAAAAGAAATGGTCATTAACACTGAAGGGAGAATTTTACTGTATATTCTAACTTTCAAATACATCCAATTTGGAGTATTTGGCTATTAAGAGGTTCCTTCCAATATGAAAATATATGGCTTTTACAGCAACATGAGGGAGCATGAATCAACATTTATAAGGAACACAAAATTTTTCTCTCTCCTGCTATTTAAATGCCTCCCCCACCCCCACCATATTGTATCTGAATTGTACATATATATCCAAATACTCCCAAGTGGTACACCATTTTGATGTAATGGCAAATAGTTACTTTACTCCTTAGGGTTGATTGTTAAGTGAAAAAATGTGAAAAGAATATGCTGGGAATACAAGATGCATGAAAAATGCTTTAAAGTCTTTATTGGGCTTGAAATGATGAGAGTTTACAGTATTAATCATAAGGGGATGTTTTTAGTCACAGAAATGATCATTAGTACTGCACTAGAGTTAAGTAATCTTTATAGCAATATAAAAATGCCATTTCGCCCTTAGATCTTACCGAGATTTTGTCTCCCTTTTATGCTCTTTGGCATTACAACACTCAGTAATTGAATGCTACTTAATAATGAGGGTGGGTAATGAAACCAGCTGAGCCAATGTGTCATGGAAATTTCTGAAGCACAAACCCCAAAATATCACCACAGTACATAGCCCAAAGCTAGGAAAAGAAATCTTAGATTGCTATCTTTTGTGTTTAAAAAATTACCCCCACTTTAAAATTTACTAGCCTTTGTTTTTGCTGTTGTTATTGCTATTCCCTCCTATTCTTCCTCCTCCTTCTCCTTTACTTCCTCCTCTTCCTCCTCCTTCTTTTCATTCCTCTCCTCCTCCTCCTCTTTCTTGTACTTAAGTTGTTTTAAAATGCACAATCACCATTTCAGCCTTGGCTCTCCTTTTAGTTAGTTGTTTGGTGGGGCAGTCACAATTTTTAACTATCCTTCACAAATGATAAGAATGTCTGTGGTGCGCTTTTAATAAAGAGATGGGTCATATTCAATCTGTTTTGACAAAGGAAATAATGAAGACATTTAGAGATTCACATTTGCTCACGTGAGAATATAGGTCAATGGTTAACGCTGCCACCTCTGGAATGAGAGGACTTCTATTGTATCCTGACACTTCTGTATCCTCACCCCGTGACCTTGGAATGTTCTGCTACCACCTAGGGGTGTTTCACCTGAAAAATGAGGGGAAAAATGTTATGAGAATTAAACGAGGAGATGCAAAATGCTCACCACTGTGCCTGATGCGACAAGGAGTTCAGTATATCGTTAACTATTGTTATAAAAAGTTGGCTACACACAGTTGAATGTTTAATGGAGTGAAATTAAACTTTATTTTGTCCTCGAAACAAATGCCTATGCATAAGGATAGTTGCAGTTTTTCCTGCCTATTTGGTTAGAATTAAGCATGCTGTCATCTAACTGAAAATTCTTAAAGAAGTTAGTTCAGAGACATTTACATTTATAGAAACAAAAGCATACAACTTTGGACTAGATGTTTTGACTTCTCTGATCTGTTCAGAGAAATGACTCTTCAATTGAGGTACATGTCTTCTTATCACAAATGTCTCCTCATAATGGATTTTAGCAAATGGAACATATTGAAAATAGGAAAAGCTACCTAAAGTATCATTTAATGAAGCACCTTTAAGTTAAAAAAAAAAAGCAAGACTATCTCTTGTGCCTTAGAAATGTAACCTAATTGGTTCCAAACATGAGCAGTTGGATTTTGATCTAAGTATATAAAAAAATCTTTGGTTTTGACTATACGACCTGCTTTAAAATTCAACTGAAAGTAATTGATTTGTAAAATTTCAAAAGCAACTCTTTAATCTTTTACTAAACTATTAATAAGTGAATAACCTTATTCCATTGAATTTGATCTTTTATTATAAAGTCCTGATCTTTGAGTAGGTCCTTTTCTCATTTAAAAATATGCTCTTATATATATATTTTTACATGTAGATCTTGCTATGTAAGAAAAATTAATTTGTAGCATCTTTCCTTAGTTGCATTTTTCTGCTAAATTTACCTTTCCGTGAATTTAGAGTGAAGGGCAGGAGAGGGTGACCATGAAAAGGTTTCTTAGCTCATACTCACATGGGCTCTGAATTTTAGCAAATCTGATTTTTTTAAAGTATGTGAATTCCATTTTTCTTTAATCTTCCCTGACAATATACACAGTTGGAAGGAAGATCATCAGATTCCTTAGTCTATACATTTTGAAAACATTTTTAAAACTATCACCTAGGAAAGAATATAAATCATGTCTGCTCCATAATAAATAGGCTTTCCTATTCAATTCTGTATGGGAAACAGTTTATGCAAACTTTTTCTGTGTCTACCCTTTACTTATCAAAATTTCCTTGGTGTTGGTCATACATCACTTACCCAAATATTGACACCATCTGTTTTAAGCTTGGGATGATTGTCTTTTTACTTTAAGAAGTGAATTTTATGAAACTTGAGTTATTTCTGTTCAGTACCTCTCAGTTGTTAGAAGACTCATATATTTAAATGAACTAAGGATGGAAACAAATGTAGACCAGTTGTCTTCCCTTTGACATCACTAAGCAAACATTTAAGAATAAAAGCGAAAACAGATGAGGCCTTAATTGTTTGATTCTGTCACAGGTCTGTGTGAGTCTGGGTGCGTCAATGTCAATGGGAATAGTTAGGCTTGGTTTTTATGGAGAACTGCTTCTCTTCAGACTTTTACAAACAAACAGATTCGCATAGTCGACACAGGTAACCCTAGTCTTATCACTCTTTTATGAAGATAGTCAGCAAGGATTTCTGAACACATATTTATAATTTGATTCTAGAGCTTTTTTTGTTTGTTTGTTCATATAGCTCAAGTCTTTGGGTTTTGAAACTTCTAAGAAGTCGTGACTGTTTTAGATAGTGATTCATGACCCAGAAGATGAGATACATATTTTCTTGTTTGTTTGTGTAAGGTTTATCTGACCCCACTGGAATGTCATCTATCTGACAGCAAGTCTCAGTTTTATTCGCTGTTGTATCCTTAGTGCCTAGAAGAGAGTCTGACACATAGTAGGGGCTTTATATATATATCAATGATGACATTGATTGAAAAAAGAAAAGCAAAGAAAGAATGTGTTCAGAGACGAGGGACAGGAAAGGAGAAGCAATGATGGTTTTCAACTCCAGCAGGCAAGCAAGTCCCAGTTTTTCCTGAAAGATTAGAGGTGGTTGTGAATGGTGGCACTGGATAACCAGGCAGGAAGTGTCACTTAGTTGTCTAGTTCCCTTTTAAGTCACCCCTTGGCCCAGAGTGTCTGGCCACTTCCTAGCCTCTCTTTTTGGCAGTTCCTTGGGAGCTTCATCCTTTTCCCAACTGCCCTCCACTTGTGTCACCATGAAGCCTGGGCTTTCTTGGGAATGAGCGGAGCCGTGAGGTGGTTGAGAACATGGCAATGGGTCTCACATAGATCTGGGAATCAGTCCAGCCTCGACGTATCTGATCCTGAACTACTTAGTGTAGTGCAGTATCATTTTCCTCACCTGTGAATTTGGATTGATAATAATTGTGCTTATCTCGGGCTGCTGAGGATGAATGAGAAGATACCAAATGATAAAGACATTGTGTAGGTGGCTCATTGCTTCTTCTAGGAGGGGCCACGCATGCCCTTGGCAATATGCTAACTTCTATTTCCATGCGCAAAGCTTTTCATTGTTCCTACTGTTGAGAACCTGAACATGAGTAGAGAGCAAAGGAGTGGAAAGCCGGAAGGCTCTTACCCTAACTAAAGATGTAGAGCAACAAACTGGCAGATGGCTCAGTGCTTAGCAGCATCTCTAGGCCCCTGTCTCAGCATCAAGGTGAATCGGTCATGAGTAGCTATCAACATTGCGATGACATGATCTACATGTAATAGACTCTGTCCAATCAGGGTATTAAAATTCTTTCTGTATGTTTCCAAGGTCAGTGTATTTTTGTTATTGCAGAAGACATTTCTCACCAAGGTTTTGTTTCTCCCTTCACGTTAATTTAAAAGGTCCAAATGGCATTTGCCATCATATTTTAGGCTTTGGCTTGTTAGACTAGTGCTCAAGAGGTTGTTTATGTTCTGTGTTATGAAAATACACCACTTCAGAGTGGCCTGTGGTGCTTCCTATCTGGTATCATGGTTCAAGTGATGGGGCTACACCATGGGTGTGGTTAATCAGAGGGAGCAGTTGGCAGGGAAAAGGAAGAAAGAGAGAAATAATTTGACAGGCTTTTTCCACTTAACTATTAATGGTGCATTCGAAGAAAAGGAGAACTCTTTATTAAAATAACTAAGCATAAAATAGGCCAAGGCTACTCATCTCCCTATATAGACTATGCAATTAGAACAAGATAATAAAGAAAATAAGCACCTAATTACAGTCTGATGTCTTTATCATTAACCTTCAGTTGTCATGAATATTAATTCTTTCCCTTGCTTTCCTTTATAACTTTAAACTAAGGTAGAAACATTCGGGCAATTTCTTTTCCCACATCTTCCCCCATCCCCCTTACTGGCTTTTAGGTATTAACTCATTGGCTTTGGAGTTAAATTATTCATATCTTTCTGAAAATCTAACACTCTCTCATTTCTCTTTGCCCTCCCATCTTAGCATATGCTGTTCCCTCAGTCAGGAACGTTCTTCCTTAATAGCTCCAGTTCTTCTAAAAATCAACCTGGAAAACCACTGGTCATCTCTGATATTCAGATGAGTTTCACACAGTATCTTCCCTGTAGCAGCTTCTCTCTTGTGGGTTCCTATTCATCACATTTATCATTCTAATTATTTGTTTGCACATCTCCCAGTCCACCAAAATGAAAATGTATTGATGGACCAGTCCTTGAGGCTGGAGTCCTCATTTAAAAAATAATAGCAGTTCTATTGTGATATAATACACATATCATAAACTTCACCCATTAGAGTGTGCCCTTCAGTGGTTTTTAGTGTATTCACAGAGTTGTGCAACCATAACCACAATCAATTTTAGAATATTTTTTTCAACCCCCATAAAAACCCTGTATCCATTAGTAAGTCACTCCCCTTTTCCTCCCACCCACAGTCCTAGGCAACTATTAATCTACTTTTTGAACTTAGAGATTTGCTTATTCTGGACATTTTATATAAACATTCTTTGCTTTTTAACTATTCTCTCTATATTAAAAAGGAATGAAAGTTCATTAAATGCCAGATTCAAAATTCATCTCATATATTTTGCCTTAACATAGGAGAGAAATCTATTGGGATAAGAGCAGCATTATTTTAATTGTTGTATAGTGCAAATACCAGGACATCACAGATTAAGCTTAACAAAAAACCCTTTACCTACTGTTTTAGTGAATCACTCAATATCAATAACCACATACCAGGAGGCAAAGTTACTGGCTCCCCCCATATGCTTTAGGGACACAATTCTATTCAACATGGATAAAATTCTGAAAGCAAAAAGCCACCTCCTAATATTATGTGCAAGCCACTTGCCTTCTCTTGTCATAACTGAATGCTGACATAAATCTTTTTTTAATAAAATGAACTATTAAAATTATTTCTTTCCTGAATGATGGTTGAAACAGATGTATTTTAATCTACAGGGCCTAGAAAATGAAATTTACATGTCACTGAGGTCTTTCTGGTTAATAAATGTTTTAAATAGAAAGAGAGCACTAAGCTAAATAAATATGAAACTATGCTGCTTTGCATAGGATTATAAAAGTAAATTTGGAGGTCTTTTTCTACACCAAAGAATTGATTTACAAGGCAGAAGTATTTTACACTATCAAATATCAGTCTTAGAATATCATGCAAAAAGCCACCTTGCTGTTCTTTTTAAAAATGAAAAAATCTGCAACATGTAGTTCAAAATATTGCCTCTGCATTTCCACCTTGGTCTGTGTGCCTGCTGTGTCAGTAGGAACCTGAGAGTATTCATTAATATTGTAACATTCTTTTCTATGTTTGTGTGCTCCTGATCTAAAATAAATGTCTTCCACTCATGGCTTGACCCTAAAAATTTACAAATTTTTAAATTAAAAAATATCATAAGGTCTACCTAAATTTTGTTTATTACTGTCAGAAAATGTCCACCATAAAAAATGGGGACATTAGAACTGCCCCTTAAAAAGCTTGCCAGGCAATTCTCTCTCTACCTCCCACCGCCCTTTTTTTGTTTTAACTTTTCTTGGATGCTCTGAATTGTTGCCAAACATCATAAAGGTAAAAATGGCTGAGTTACCCTAAATTGCTTGCATCTAAAACGTTCAAATAACTAACTTTCATGGCCAAGCAGCCTAAACATGCAGTGCCACAAATTCATTTCCCCCAACCCATTTGATGAGATGAATCCCTGGTGGAATCAATCTTGGAAAATAAAATGGCAGTTCGGATGGCCTGAATTGTATCCCAAACACCACAATGCCTTGAAAGTTACTCTTTTCATTCTAGTCAATGGGCTGAAAATACAGGAATTCTATTCCAAATTCACCTCTCTACAGTTAAAAATTGTGGTAAAAATCATTTTTAAAAGAGTGTTTATAGGAAGGGCTCAGGTGTTATCCTTGCTGATTAAAACTGGTTGTGCATCCCCCTCCCCCTTTTAAATTGCAACAAGACAGACTCTGATATGATGCAAAGATTTTTTTTAGCAACAAACTGAGTTTTAGAATTATAATTTAGAGTGTGTTGGATGTATCACCAAAAGACAGGGTGGTTGTGCAATTGTAAGGCAGTATTGTATTGTTGCTAGTCTGAGTAAATCTAAATCTTTTCAAGCTTTGGTTGAGTGGGTTAATTCCAGGACCTGAATTACAAGTGCAATTTGAATTACATTGCAAATGCTGAACTTACTTCACTTTAGCAAAGTGCTTTCTTTTTCCCCTTGTAAGATTTATGAATTCCAGCTATTTTGATGTTTTTCAAATGTTGAAATATTTCGGTTAGCTGTAAAAAATAGGAGTTCCAACTAGAAAGGGAGGTAAACAATTTTTTTTCTCTTTGCCTCTTTGTTTATTAATGCCCCTTTTCCCCTTTTGGTTTGCCTCTATTTTGTGAAATCTCCACTTTAAACACCAACTTAAATTTTTGAAATAGTAGCAAACCCCCAACCATTCCTGGCAGTATGACTTTAAACCTTCAATCCTAAGATAAATATTTTGTAAAAATACTGTGACAGAATTTCAAAACAGCTCAGGCTTCAGGTTGAGGGGTGTGAGAAATGAACAGGTAAACTAACTTATAATACAAATGAGGATTTCTGATTTGGGAATTTCCCAACCTTGAACAAATATTGACAAAGTAAGTCTCCTAGAAACCTTGTGAGATAAATCCATAGTATGACACTCATTTTATAGACGGAGAACAAAGAAGCTAAGTAGATTGTTCAGAGCTTCAATTCCCGTCCAAGAGCCCAGTTCTAACCACCAGTCCCAAGTCCTCTGTACTGAGGATAGAAAAGTCCTGCAAAGAGAAAACAGCAGGCATGAGAGGAGACCAGGGGGCTTTGCTGTGATGCTGGAAATAATGTTATGCATTTCAATAGTCAGGAAAGGCCTTAGACAAACTGCCTGGTAATTATTTAAGAACATACCAATTTATTTGTAGCATAAAGTCTAAGATCAGGCTGCTCAAGCATGACACTATAGTTTTCAGACTGTGGAAGTATTTATCTTGCATTCTTCACAAAGGAAGTCTGATTGAATAATTGTCGTCAGAAGACAAGAAAATACAGGTTAATATTGGGAGTTCAAAAGCTCGACAAATTTTTAGAGAACCTGCTAAATGGGGTACTGACACTGTAGAAAATTGTAGTAATCAAGGGCTTTCAGAAAGGACTGGCAATGAGTAATGCATCTAGAACATTGCATGCCATGGGTATAGTGGGAGTTTTGTTCATTAGTACTGGCACTTCCCTTCCAGTTTTAAAGTCTCCATCCATTAGCGCATCCTCTCCTGCTTGGGACCTGCGTCATGTGCTTTCTCATGTATTGAGTGTCAAAGATGACACTAGGAGACCCTGCAGGAGACACAGGAATCCTGTCCGTCCTCACTCAGAGATTAGCACTCCAAATAATACTGCATATTTTTCTGGCTTACACATTTATTGCTGTTCTTTCATTCCTTTAGTTTTTGCAACATCACAGTTTAAGGAAGACAGATTTATCCAGTCCAACCTTATGTAATTAATGAAACATTTTGTTGTACCAATGTATATTTATAGAAGAAAGGCTAGCTAAATTTGAAAACATTTAGTGGAATATATTCTTTCTAACTTTCAGAAATATTTAAACAAAACACTATGCTTTCCTTCAAGATTCAGAGAGAATGGCCCCAAGAAAAACTGTAATAAAACACGACGTTAGTTCCAAACCAGGGATAAAAAACATCATGGAATTACATGATATTTTTATCATTTGTTGTATTTTCTCCCTATAGCTATATTTTATAACCATTTCCCTTTAAGAATAGGATTTTTGTCCTTTGCATAATTTATATAATATACATACATAATAAAAATACAATTTCACACATAGTTTTTATACATTTCTGCAAATCTGTAATCTAGAATATTTCAATGTGCCATCCAATTAATCTGAGCCAAATGGAAATTTTTCAGCTGAAAAATACATATTTTTGTCCTACCCATTAACCAAAATACAGCATAAATATAGTATCCTATGTAGAGGGAAACTACATTGACATTTGTTCCTCTTCTGTTTTCTTTCTATTTTAAGAAAAGAGCATTATGAGAATGAGAATAATGCAATATTCAGGTTGTAACTTTAAAAACAAAGTCAAGGGTTGTAAAATTTAGGGTTCTCACAACCGCATTAACTTACCCATGTTACACATATAGTACATTAAGGGATTGCATTTTGCTGTCTTCCATGTAATTGGAAATATACTATATGTACAATTTGAGTGAGTTAATGTTTCTAGGAGAACCTTAACTTTTGCATTTCTTGACTTTTTTATGTTTGAATTTGTAGTCTTAACATTTGCATTAACATAGTTATTTGCATTTCATTATAGTTGAAGTTGGGCTATTCAAGGACTGAAGTCATAAGTGGGTGTTTACATAAAGGTCTGTTTGAATGAAAATTTTCAACCATTTTTTGGTTTACATATTTATGGTTACAAGATATACTAGTTCAGGACTGTGAGTTTTTTGTGCTAACTCCAGTCTAAAACAATTTTTGCTCATGGTAAGTGTCCAAGAATTTAGGCAACAATTGAATATATGAGTAGATGAACAATTTGCTACCAAAGTTTATTGGCAATATTAAAACAGGAAAAACTGGAATTAGGATCAATGGATTATTTGGACTTTAAAGTGGGCTGTATATGTTACCAGAATAAAAAAATTTTAAAAACCATAGAACTGTACAATACAGTGAACCTTAATGTAAACTATGGACTATAGTGCATAGTATAATTATTAAATATAATAATATTGTTTCATCACTTGTAACAAAGCTACTACACTAATACAAAGCGTTAATAGTGAAAACTGTTTTGTGAGTGGGGTGGTATATGGAAATGCTGCACTTTCTGCATGATTTTTCTGGAAACCTATTACTCCTCTTTAAAAATGGATAGGGGGCCGGCCATATAGCCCAGTGGATAGGGTGCTGGTATACCACATGGGAGGCCCCGGGTTCGGTTCCCGGGGACCTCTCCTAGCGGGCAGACCGCCTTGAGAATGGCAAGCCGCCATGGGCGGGCCAAAGCCGCCGTGGGCAGGGCAAAAAGCTGCCACGGACAGGGCAAAGCCGCCACGGGCAGGGCAGGTCGCCCGCGAATGGAACGCAGCCAGCCACCCGCGAACTGAAGCAAAAAGCCGGCCGTGAATGGAAGCAGAAGCCGCCCACAAGCGGGGAAAGCCGCGCCTGCGCAGTGACTGGCCTCGGCACGTCCCCGCAACGTTGGGAGGGGAGATATGTAATAAAAATAAAATAAATCTTTAAAAAAAAAATAAAATAAAAATAAAAATGGATAGGTAAAAGCCAAAACAAAACAAAACAATTGTCTAGCATGATAACTGACACACCGTAAGTATGAAAGTTATTTTCTTTCTTTATATCTTTCTAGTGAAAATTAGGTTAATACACTGTGTGATGGTGTATTGTAGTAATTTGTGAGTCAGAAATCATTTGTGTGACATTGAGTAAGTCATTTTACCTTTCTGGATCTCTTATCCCCACCCACCATTGGCTACTAGTTCCAAAAGCCTTTAACCAGAGAGATATGAGTAAAATTTGGCTCAGGAAAACAAAACAAAACAAAACAAAACAAGACAAAACAAAGCAACTCCTGGGAAACTTGTCCCAGGAAGGGAAGATTGTCTCAGCCGTATTAACATCTTACATTTGCTTTCTGCTTTTCTATAAATCCTTATGGCTGGTTTAAATATTACTGAGTTGAAAGGAGGGGTAATAGTTCTCGATTTTGCATATAAAGAGACCAAATTCCTAAGAGATTATGTCATTATCTAAAGGGACACTGGAAAAAATTCTAAATCCAGCTCTGCCTTGATTTTTGGAAGTTTATTGTATGAAAATATAATATAAACAAATGCAGAATGGCATGGATAAGGAAGAAAAACTATTATTTGATTTTAAAAGAAAAATTTGGTGTAGGAATCTCTTCCTTAGACTATAGACTTTATAAGGGCAGGAACTGCCTTGTTTTTGTATCCTAGTATTTAACAGGTAATAGGTATGCATTGAATATCTTTCTAAATAACATGGTTAATAGAGAAAGCAACATATTATGATATTGTATGTACTTCAGAGTCTATTAACCAAAGGTTATGTTTTCAGGGGCATAATTACTACTTAAAGTGGGGTGAAACCAAATACTCTGTCCTGTCTTTGATTATGCTCCTTTACATATAAAAGGTTTTTAGGCACTTGTGAAAATTTTACATTAAAAGAAAAAGTTTTAGCAATGCGTATTAAGGATCTTTTTTTCTTAATAGAAGGTGTGTTTGTAGAACAAGCTCGGAAGTTGAAAAACCTTTAACACAAAGATTAAAAAAATTTTTTTAAGTACTTGAGTGCAAAAAAATTCATAATAGAGATAAATATTATAGACACTATTCAGATTTAAATTTTGTCTTGAAAAAGGGGAAGTAAAGAAAATATAAAGGAAGTGTGGAAAGAATCCAAGAGATTACAAAGCAGCAAAGCACATTTACTCCTTCATTCGCCACATTTTTGTTGAACACTTATTCTATGCCAGGTGCCTGAATGCTGGGGCTACAGCAGTGGGCAAGATAAAGCCCCTGCTCTTATGGAATTGACATTCTAGTAGGTAGGACAGTGGGGTAGATTGAATTAGCTACCCCAATTTAGACATGTTCTTAATCTTAATCTGGGGCCCGGCTAGATAGCTCAGTGGATAAAGAGCTCGCTGGGAAACCACATGGGAGGCCCTGGGTTCGGTTCCCGGGGACCTCTCCTATCGGGCAGACCGCCTTGAGAATGGAAGCCGTCATGGGCGGGCTGGAGCCGCCGTGGGCAGGGCAAAAAGCTGCCACGGACAGGCAAAAGCCGCCACGGGCAGGGCAGGTCGCCTGCAAA
>PVKH010018888.1:0-15001 GCA_004027955.1 Chaetophractus vellerosus | reverse complement strand
GCCCGGCCATATAGCCTAGTGGATAGGGCGCCAGCATACCACATGGGAGGCCCCGGGTTCGGTTCCCGGGGACCTCTCCTAGCGGGCAGACCACCTTGAGAATGGCAAGCCGCCATGGGCGGGCCAGAGCTGCCGTGGGCAGGGCAAAAAGCTGCCATGGACAGGGCAAAGCTGCCACGGACAGGGCGAAGCCACCACGGGCAGGGCAGGTCTCCCGCGAATGGAGCGTAGCCAGCCACCCGTGAACTGAAGCAGAGCCACCATGAATAGAAGCAGAAGCCGTCCACAAGTGGGGAAAGCCGCGCCTGCGCAGTGACCGGCCTCGGCGCGTCCCCGCAACGGGGGGGAGGGGAGATATGTAATATAATAAAATAAATCTAAAAAAAAAAAAAAAGAAAAGAAAATACTGAAACAAGAGGAAAAAATGATTTGTCACATAAAAGGGATTCTCATTAAGACTAAGTGCCAGTTTCTCATTGGAAACCATGGATGTGAGAAGGCAGTGGTATAATATATTTAAGGTACTGAAAGAAAAACTGCCAGCCCCAAATTCCTTATCCAGTAAAAAAAAAAAAAAAGTTTTGTACATATATGCTACACTTTCTCTGTGGGTTTGTTAGAACTGAGATTTCCTTGATTTGGAAATGCAAATTCGATTGCTTTAATTCAATGCAGCCTAAGAATAATATAAAAATATCCCAAAATTTTATTTAAGATACCTGTTATATTTTTTCAGTAGAGCCTAAAATTATTATTGATGTTATACTCTATATGCAGTATTCATATGATAAATATTATTTTTATAGATTTTTGTCTGTGATAATATTTTAAATTCATTGAATTATGTTGAAAACTATGGCATATGATCTCTCTTTTATTAATGAGATAAATGCATAACTTTAAAAATTAAATATCAAAAAAGAAAAAATAAGCATAAGGATCAAGTTGGTCAATTGAACTTTAAAAAAATTTCCTTTTCTTTCCCCATCAATTAAAGCAAATCAGAATATGTATTTTTTCCCTAGAGGGTTCATCTGTAATTCTGTAGAAGAGACATTAAATTATGAATATTCCCTGGGAAATATAGTAATCTGATAGTATCAGATCCACAAGGAAACAAGTTCAAATATATAACCTCAGCACATAAGCCAAGCAAGGTTCATTCTGAGAAGTTTGATTGTGGTGCCATGGAGGCTCCTTATAAAAAGTTAACAGGTTCAAGAAATATGATGTTCCCATGAACAAAAATCTATAATAATTATTCTAAATTTATGTTGGTGGCTCCAAACAAAGGTACTTTTCCAGATGGGCTTTTTTTTCTGGAGCAAATAAATTAGTCTCTAGTTTGTGGTTTTCAGCTTTTATTTGGAGGTAAAGTGCTTTTACCTTCATTCTATAAAAAAGAAAATTTTGCTTCTCCTGACATAGAAAACAGTCAAATTAGATGCACACAAATGAGATATCTTACTCAATATTAAGCTATACAAGTAATTTCAAGAACATAGTAACATGAAGCCCAGAGAAAGCAGAGAGAGATTTGGGATCATTCATGAAGATCTCCAAGTCTTTTCTCTCCAAAATTTATGTGTTTAGGCCCAGGTAAATATGTTATCTCTAAATAATATATATAATTTATTACCTACCTTGAAGAGAGCCACCTCAGTTATAAAGTAACTTCAATTTTACTCAATAGCAGAGTTTATGTGACATTTTCCAGGGAGCTGCACTCCATAAATCTGGAGAATTCATATTTGTTCATCACAAATAATCCTAGAAAAACAGGTAAATTATGGTACATGCATCTCATAGATAAGGACTTTCTCACTAATAAATACCATTAGTTTGTTTTCCAGGAAGTCTGTCATTCTCATGTTTACAAAGTGACTAAATATAGCCACTTGCCTACTTTCATCCCTGAGGGAATTTCTCTCAAGCTTTTAATGGGAAATAATGGACTGTTAATCTGCAGTGCCATTTACATTTAATCTTTACTCTTACCTTGATATTGCATCAATTTTCTAGCTTTGTTCCACTATTTTAACTTCAGTGACATTGATCATTTTATGTACCTGACTGCTATCATCTGCCCATTATACTCATTAGAGCATTTTAATGAGCTCTGGGGAGAAGACAGTAGAACAGTATCCATAAACATTTGTGAGAAATTTATGTGAAATATTGAAGAGAATATATTTTTTGGAATTATAATTTATATTTTAGTAAAATTCTAAAGGCACTTTGAACTTGAGATTTGCAGATCACATGAACAAAAACAAAAATCATAAATAATTTTCTGACCCATTTGTTAGGGAATCCAAGATTTTGCCAGGTTCATTATGCCCCCCCCCAAAGACTCCACTTTTGAAACGACCGTTATAATAAGTAGAGTCCATGGTCCTTTTTTATGTTGGTGGCAGGTTAGCATACTATACGACATTAACACTCCAGTTGAAGGTTTCTAAAACTTTCCTTAGGGTTTTGGAGAAAAACCATGGTCTTATCAACAAGTAATGTTTTATTTTAATAAATGTTTTATGACTTATTAGAAAACATTGTTGTGCCATTGGCTACAAGGTTGAAATGAATTCCATGCTTATTATGAACTTTGTGCTACCAAATTTACTTAACCATAGATTCTATCACATCCAGCAGCACTCCATTGTTGGAAGGAAATGTAAATACATGAATTCCCTCAATTGTTTTGAGGAGGACTGGGAAAGAATGAGGTGTATAAGGAAGCTATCCAAACTACTAAGTGTTCACATTTTTGTCATTCTTCCTTGCTCATTAACCCATACATTTGCCACCCTAAAAATCACCACGACCAATTGACTAATAGAGGAAACATTTCTAGCTTAGTTTAAAACTTTGTTTGGTTTGTATGGTGCTTTGGCATCACATGGAGGTGTACTGAAGCACATTATAGATACTTAGAAGGGTAACAATGAAGACTTTAAATCCTCCCATAGGGCTAAACTCCTAGCAGATTTTCTATTTCAATTTTTGCCTTGAAAGTAAACTAACCAAAAATAAAGTTTTAAACTAATATTTTGACTGCAACATCAAGAATTTGGGGAGCAAAATATTGGAGAAGCAATAACAAAGATTAATGCATAATGTATATGGGAGTATGTCTCAAAATGGTTTCAGAAAACGACAATATTTTTGTCCCAGGATAATGTCCACAGTAGAGATATCATTAGTAATTACATAGGATATGTTGACCTGTTTGCTTTATGACCACACTTAGCCTCTTTCCACAATCCTCCTAGTTCTAGACCAATAGCAGAAATGTAGTCTTTGCACAGTTTCAACCAAAAGCAGAGCATTTTTTTTTACCAAGGTTGATCTGGGTACTGCTCTAGATATTTGCTCAATATCCCATTAGAAGCAATCCCTATATATCCAACTTGGTACCATAACGAGGGTAATGCATATAGCCAGCGCTCTGGTGGCTGGTTTATTATACTGTATACTTTCATGGAGTGAGTAGCAATTTGTCTTAAGTGGAATACAGGAATACTCTGGATTGCCTACTCATGTTTCTTGCAATGTTATGCTTTGTTGTATAATTTATTATCTTGAAGAAGGGATATTTTAGTAACCGTCTATAACCTCCAGTCAGAATATCATTGAAAAGATAGGATTCTGTCACTGAAAATGTGGTTATGCACTGGATGAGAAAATCATATATGGAAGTTTTCTCCCAAAGCCACAGCACAGTTACAGGATATCTAGTGACAATGGGAATGGGACACCTCACCATAAAGTCTAATAACCTACTTGCGAAAGGTGTTTCTCATCCAGAGTTTTTGACTCTGCTGATGAGAGATTTTGATTCCAAAAGGTCAAATGCTTTTATTAATGACATTGAAGGTATTTCTTTGGATTATCATTTGATATTTCAGTTTCTGGCTCTAAAAAAGAATGTGAAATTGAAGTGTTTTTTGAAGTGAAGAATCTTTACTATCAAGGAGAAATAGTACAGGTGCCAAAAATGAGGGCAGAAGGAAAGTGTGGATGGGACACAATCATTTACTTGATGATGCTTCTTTATTTTCCATGTCTGATGACATAAACTAATAAAATAATCTTGCAACCTTATAAAGCATATGTGTCATGCGGGGAATCATATATATCAGGAATAAAGGTTTGTGTAACTCTTTTAGGTACTGAACACTGACCAAAAGAGGTGCTGGTTTATGGAAAAGAAAGGAGGTGTTAAGCAGAGAAAGAAAACTCAAAACTAACAGTAAATTCTTATGAACCATAGCAGAAATTAGGTGAGGTCCATAGTATCTACCCATATTTCTTGTTTTTACCATATTCTAAGTATATGTTTTGACAAATTTACATTTTCCTTCAGCTTTTTTTTTGTGGTCATTATTATATATAAAGTATATTGTTATGGTAAATTACATAACTTAATATAAAGTTTAATGATATTGAGACAGGGTCATCACAGAATTTGATTCTCTTTGGGAATTGAGTGAATGCATTCTCAATATTAAGAAAGATCAGTATTTTTTTATGTGAGCATTTCTTTGAAAGTATAAATATTAAAGAAGACAATGAGAGAGTAAAAATCCTAAAATTTAGTGGGCATTTAATTGTCTAAAATCTAAACATAATGATTTTTTTCAGTCTCAGGGAAAATCTGGCTTCCATTTCCTACTATAAGACAAGTTCTTGCGTGGCATTTTCTTTTGTTGTTAAGTCTTATTTTTATATAATTAAACTCTATATTTTACATTGATGCTATTCCCAATCAAGGAATATGTTTGTGAGTATGTTTATAAATAAGAACTGAGAACTCTTGTATACATGGTTTTCCTTTAACCAACTTTTTCATATATAAATTATGAAAATTATTTTTATGTTAAAATATACACATTTAGGTACTGTTAATATATATTTTTTAAGGAAGATTGTACTAATTTACTTTTGTATCCAAAGTTTTTGAGTATGTTCTTATTATGACAATCCTCAAACATCTTGTTATTGGCAATACTTTTTTAAATCAATATTTTAGATAAAATGTAGGGCTACTTTATATCATACTTTAGATATATGTAATATTTCTTTATTAATTACCTATATGTGATGGCATTTTTTTTTCTAATGGGCTGTTTATCTTAATTTTCATAGCTTTTTTTTTTTTAAAAGCTCTGTATTCAGAATAGCAATCCCTAATGTTGTAACCATTTTCCCAAGGGCTTCATTTGCATTTTAGTTATTTTACTTTTTTTGCCTTGTGGAAAATTTAGTTTTTAAGTAGTTTATTAAAAATTCATCAATAAATGTTAATTGAGCATTGACTCTATGACAGTCATTGTTCTATACTGTTCTAGAAATATGCTAACAGCAATGAATAAAGCAAATAACATCACTGCTGTCACGGTAGCTATCATGGTTTTTGATTCTTAGCTGCTAAACAAATACCTTACAATGGGTTGGCATCACCAACGGGAATTTATTCTACCATAGATTTGAGGCTAGGGAAATCCAAAATTGAGGGGTCAGCAAGGTGCTATTTTCTCAAGAAAACTGTGTGTTCTGGGGCTGGATGCCCAGAATCCTAAGTCCTCGGCTTTTTTGTCAAGTGGGGATGCATATGGCAGCATCTTCTTTATCTTTCAGGTTGACTTCCAGCTTCTGACTGTTCCCAGCGACTTCTCTCTGTCTGAGGGAGAAGTCTTATAAATGACTCCACTTATAAATGACTCCAGTAATCTAGATTAAAGCCCAACCTGAATCAATTGGGCCACACCTTGAGGAGAACTTTTTTTTTAAAGATTTATTTATTTAACACTCCCCCCGCCCCCCGCCGTTGTTTTGGGCTCGCTGTCTGCTCTGTGTGTTCTTCTGTGTCTGCTTGTCTTCTCTTTAGGCAGCACTGGAAATCGATCCTGAGACCTTCTGGAGTGGAGAGAGGCTGCTCAATTTCTTGTGCCACCTCAGCTCCCTGTTGAGGAGATCTTATTTACAACTGGTCCACATTCACCAAAATACAGAACAAGATGAAGTACAAAATTCATTCCAACACAGTAGTTAATTATGGGAGATGAAAGACAATAAATTAATACACAAATTGAAAAAGGGACGACATTAGAAAGTGATGAAAATCCATCTAAAGAATTAAAAATAAGTCGATTTAATAGAGAGTAACTAAAAGTTAATCACCTTCAATCGAGTCATCAGGGAAGGTCTATATGAGGAGGTGACATTTAGATTGAAATCTATAGGTTAATAACAAGCTTTCCATTTGAAGATCAAAGCAAAGGACATTCCAGTTGAGGGTACGGCTAATGAAAATCCTAAAAAGAGTAACACACTTGTTACTGGAATTATAGGAAGAGGCATAATGGTGTTTTAGTTTTGTAAAGCAAGATAGTGAATTCAGATTTATAAATGTTTATCACTGCATGATTTAAAGTACGGTTGGCACTTAATGGAATTTATGCTTTAAAGAGATCACTCCAACAAATGTCAATTAAATTAGTTATCGGTGGTGAAATGTTGGGAAATTGAAGAGGTTTCAATTATTCAGATGAAAGTTTAGAGATGCTTTGTTTAGAGGAGTTATAGTGAAGATGGAAATAGTAACAGAAAGAGGAAAATCTGGAAGAGAAGGTGGATGGGAGAATAAAGGATTGGATTGGTGCAATAAAGATATGTTTTTCCCTAGAAGTAACCATTTACCTATGTTTCATGATAATCATTTCCTTGCTGTCAATGGTAGTTTTACCAACTATGAATACATCCACAAACAATAGACTTTATTTAATTTCCTTTATTTCCAAACTTTAAAGTCCATGTATAATTTTTCTTTGCATCTTTTTCTCAATATTATTTTGTGAGTTTTTGTTGTTGTTGTTGTTGTTGTTATTACCTGTAGCTGGTCTTTGTTCATTTTCATTACTAAAGAGTATCCCAATGTATAGTGAGACCACACTTCCCTTTAATCCATTTTAATGTGAGTGAACATTTATTATGTTGTTTCAGGTTGTAACCACTATGAAAGTGCTGCTGTAAACATTTTGGTACATGCATCCTACTGTATAAATGCTTGGGATTTTTAAGGATATTAGGTTAAGAATGGAATCCTTGGATCATAGGATCTGAATATTGTTAACATATCTAGATGTTTTCTTTTGCTAAAGGCAGCCAATGCAAAATACCAGAAATGGGTGGGCTTTTATAATAGAAAATTATTAGGCGAAAAGCTGACAGTTCTGAGGTTGTGAAAAATTTCCAAATCAAGGCATCAACAGAGATGTTTTCTCACCAAATGTTGACTGCTGGGGATTCTAGACTCCTGTCACATGGCAAGGCACAATGGCAGCCAGTCTCTGCCAAAGTCTTTGCCTTCCCCTCGAGTCTCACTTTCTCCCCAAGCTCAGCTATGGGTTATCAGGCCCATGGTTTGTCTCTCCCCTTTTCTCCGGGCCTTGTTGCTTCAGCTTCAGGATCCTCCCCTGATTCCAGCCTCTGGCCTTTCTCTCAGCCTCTCTTGGGGGTTCTCCTGTACTCTTCTCTCACATGGAAGGGTAAAATGGCTGTTCTTTCTCTCCTCTCTCTTCATTTTATATAGAGCTCCAGTAAAGGATTAAGACCCACTCAGGATCCCAGAATCTAATCAAAGACCCTTAACTGAGGTGATCTAATCAAGAGTGATCTAATCAATGGGTCCCTTAACTGAATCTAACCAAAAGGCTCCATCCTCAATGGGTTTACAGGCACAGGAGTGGCTTGGCTTTAAGGTTGGGATATTTGGGGGTCTACAAAAGACTCAAACCAGAACACTGAATAATGTTACATTGTATCCAAAGAAATTATACTAATTAATAGTTCAATACAGGTCTTGTCCAGGTCAATAAACTTACTTTGGTATTGTTACATTTAAAATTTTTTGATGATCTAGAATGTGTCCACTGTGATTGCATTATGTTTTTCATCTTAATTTCTCAGAATACTAATGAGGTTAGCATTTTTAATATGTTCATTGTAAATTTGGATTTACAATTTTTGTAGTGGTGTCTTCATTCATTTGCTCACTTTTTTCTAGAGTCTTTAAGATTGATCCATTTATTCTTCTTGCTAGATTTTTAGATACTGGACATTGCTTGGTTATAAGTGTTTAAAAAAGCATGTGTTGAAAACATCTTATCACAACACTGAGGCTATTTCACTCCCACGCTGAGGTTTTTTTCATACCCTGTGGATTTTCCATTCTGCTTGGGTAACTTGAGACTCATTAAATTCTTAATTTTTATGTACTGTCTACTTTTTCTATATGATTAGCACCTAAGAGCTCCTTCACTATCAAAGTGTTAGAAAGATAATACATTTCCTAAATGTTCTATGGTTTTTCTTTTATATTAATGTAATTTCATTTAAAAAAAGATATCTATTTATATAAGTTGAGGTGGGGGTGTATTTTCATTTTTTATGCTCTCCCAGTATGATTTATTAAAATGTCTATCCTCTTTCCCCATTAATTTGAGCTCCACTTCCACCATACACCCCCATGGGTGCATATGTGGGTTTCTTTCTGGGCACTGCAGTATATTACATTGGTAACTTTAATCCATAAATTAATGTGTCAATACATTACACAGCCAGGCTTTATAAGTTGTCTTGATTTTAGTAGAACAAGTCCTCCTACCTTGTGTTTTTTTTTGTTTGTTTGGTTTTTGTCATTGTCCATTTGTTTTCCAATAGTATCCGCTTAGCTATGGGACCATTGGACTGGCCTGCCATTCCAGTTGGTATACAAGCCAAGGTATAAAGAAACATCCTGAAGAAACTTAGAAAGGCTCTTTGGTGAGCTCTTGCTTCTATTGGTAGTTGTGTGGTTGCACTAAGAATTCTCATTTCAATCAAGAATAAAGAACCTTCTTCTTTTCTCAGTTGGGTGGAGTTATAGCAGCTGGATCATATAGTAATCTTTTCTTTTCTTTCTTTTTTTCATTATTATTTCTGTCTTTAGTGACATTGTTATGGTGACCATGAACAATTCTTTGTTCCTCTTTTTTTCACTAATCACAGTTTGAAAATGAATTATGTTCATTTTACTTCCTGTCTTATGTACATAAATTAAATGGTTTCTGTTCTAAAGACACAGTTGTAAAGTATTTTCTCCTAGATGTTTATGTTTTCACATCTAATAATTTTAAATGAATATATGCAAATGCTTGAATTGTTTGCATATCTATCTTTCTGAAAAAATAAAAAATTTTCTGTGGAGTGGGTGTAGCTCAGTGGTTGAGCATCTGTTTCACATATACTACATCCTGAGTTCAATAACCGCTACCTCTTTAAAAAAAATTCTAAAATAGCTTTAGAAAAAATGAACCAAATAATTTCTGTAATTAATTAATAATCATTGAATCTATGGGATAGTGTCTGTGTATTGTTCTCTTCAGTTTGCTCTTTGATATTTTTATTAGCATTCACTTAATGGGAAGGTAAGTAATAGTAATTAATGATAATAATAATTACATTATTTTAAATAAATGAAAAATAGCCAGATATTTCCTATTTCTGAATAGTTTAGAAACATATATAAGGAACTCCAACTCTTATAGATTGAGTGCGGTCTACTAAATTTCAGTCTTTCAGAATCTAACTACCACCAATGTGAGAATTATTACAAACTGTGTGTCTTCCACATACATACAAAAAGAGACAATTGTTCTTATTCTTAAAAATGCAATTCATAGTCTAAAATAGAACAATTAAAATTGTTCCATTTGTCAAATTGTTATCTACATATTGATTACAACATCAAACCTGATTTGTTTCCATTTAACTGGACCCAAAGCATTATCTACTACAAGAATATTTTTCGCCTTGAACAAAAGTCAAATACATAACTTTTTTCATAACTAAAGATGTGTCAAAATCACCCTGGAACACCTACATGAAAACCACTAATATAAGCATTTTGTTACCAATTTCAGCTTTTATCTCCCTGAAAATAGTCATCTTCTTGAGTCAGAATTTTACTGTTATGTTGTATTGTTTTTAATCTTGGATTAAATATCAAAATCATTTTAACATAATTTGTATTTTAAACCTACCTGGGCTCAAAATGCGCTCATTTCTAGTAAAACTTAAAAAAAAAATCTGTAAATAATCTTTTGACTTTTTTCAAGATTTTAAATCAATCACAAGCAGACAGCTGATAAGTAAAGGGAAAAGAATAACTTACAATCCTATTATGTTCTTTTTTTTTACTACATATTTTCTGGTAGATAGTTTATGATCCATTATCTCCTGTTTCCAAACTGTCAAAATGGTGAGTTTAAGTACACAGGACAACTTTCACTGATTTTAATGGGAGTAGCTGGACAATTTTTGAGGAACCATTTGCTCAGCTATACAAAGGGTAGGATTAGTCAAAGAGGCTACTGATAAGGCAAAAATGAAGAAGGGTTTCTCATTTGAATTCTATTTGTGTCAAGTGTGTTTGCATGCAAAGAATGGTAAAAATCATGATATTTTGGATACATATTAGAGTGTCATCATAACTGTGTTTTTAAAAAATCACTGGGATTTCCATAGAATTTGTGAACAGAAAACAATTACTTAAGGAAAAATAATTCTTTAAGCAGATTTCTAAAATCATCTCTTTTTTGGTGAAAAATTAGTCTTCTGATGATCAGGAATTTTTTCAAAATTTAAAGGTACAGTTTTATAATAGGAAGGCAAATATTAAATGTTAGTGCTACCAAACACAAATACAAATCAATGTCATATGGTTCAATTAAAAGGGAAATTGCACACAATGCGGTAGGTAGTAATATGCACTGGTTGTACCGTGATACCATGGAAAGCAGATGAACTGTGGATTCAGAGTTAGGTTCAAATCCATACTCTGGCGCAATACTAAATATGTGATCTTGGGAAAGTTACTTATATTTCCTAAATTAAATTTCATTTGCAAAGTGATAATAACATCACTTGTAATACAGAACTGAAAGTTGCACAAAATTAAATTAGATGATGAATCCAAAGCACTTCACACATGGAGGTAGTAGTTATGCAATATATTTACTTTTCGTTCAATGTTTTTTTTAATATGATACTTTTTACTCATTTTCAAATTTCATGCACATGTACTATTTATTTTTAGCAACCTTATGATTTGTATTTTTTAAACTATCATTCTATTGGGGAAAATTAAAATTTAGTGAAGGTAGGTGACTTATTCAAATGGTAACACTAATGTACAGTCTCTTCTTTAGACATGGAATTAGGTTCCAGGAAACAGCAGTTAAAAATTTTAAGTCAAGCAGAATGAATTATAAGCTTATAATTTAGCAGGGAAACTCACATAAAACAAGTATTGAGAGAAATGTCTGATGGATTTTATGATTGGTGTGATAAGTATGAATTTAAATGCTAAGAAATTAAGAGGGATTTAATACATTTAGAGGTTAATTTATCTGTTTATTTTACAGAACCTGGACTCTAGAGACAGGTGGTCTGGGCTATGCAGAGGCACCCCAATGTCATCAATATCCCTTGTTCCCTCCATCTTCCTGTTCCATTATTCATAGCACAAGGCTCTCATCCTTAAGGTTGTACCATATCTTAAAATAGCTGCTGCATTTCCAGCTATTGAATCATAGTTCCAGACAGGAAGGAAAAGGAAAGGAGAAAAGACAAAATTTTATCAGTCTAACTCATATTAAGAAGACAGCCAATAAGATCTCTTTAGATCTAAGAGATAAGAATTTAATCGCATAGCCATTGCTATCTTTAGTGCTGTTTTTTTTTTTCTTTTAGTTTGTTTGCTCCTGCTGTTGTTTTCATGTGTGTGCATTGCTTTCATCACCAAATCTGAATTACTGAAGTAAAGAAGGAAAGGCTAATGAATGTTGAATGGGCAGCTCACGGTCTCTGTCAAAATAAAGAAAATAGAAAGTGATATGAGAAAACCATGACCTTATGATTATGAAAAGACTTGACTTAATCCAGGGGGTCAAAGAATGCTCCATGTGGAAAGAATAGAGACTCTAATCTATACATCTCTAAACTATAAATCTAAAGCAAGCAAGTTACATAGTTTCAATGGCAATGTTGAGAGAAGAAGGATATAGAATAGATGGCCCTGGAGCAGAGACAATGAGAAAGATAGAGACACAGAGAGAGAAAAATAATGAGAAATTTTCAGTAATCAAAAGACAACTGTTAATGGTGATATCATTTGTATGTATGAGTGCATGTATGCATGTGGGTTAGCTATCCTTTAACGTTTCACCTTCTTTGACCTCCTGGATTAGATCAAGTCTTCTCATAATCATTAGGTCATGATTTCCTCATAACAATTTCAGTGCACTTGTGGTGGTGCCTGGGAGTGTGGGAAGTTCGTTCACAAAGCAAATGGAGGCCAGAAAATAGCAGGATCTTTAAACCATGTTAAAATTTTGGACTTTACCTTAAATGTAACCAGTGCTTCTATAGAACTCCCTTTAGTCATTTTCACCAGCATTAATATTACAAGATTTTTGCCATTTTTATTAAGCACAAACCTCCAAAGTTTACGTCACTGTTCTTGGATTCTCGCATGAAATTTATGTGCACCCTTCCCATTTTTGAAATTTACATTTTGATTTATCACAAACCCTTCAAACTTAACATCCAAAATAATTTTTTGGAAAAGAAAAAGGAAAAGTGGAGGGAATCTGGAAAAATGTATGTTTAATTTAAGTTACCTAACAATAAAAGGGCTGTATAAATTTTTATTTGTGACTAAGTTTACTGAATTGGCCTTTTAATTTTTTTCCCTCTGCAATCTAGTGGAGTGCAGGCTTGTAAGAAGATCGGATAAGAGAAGTGAAAGACCGTATGCTTTCTTTACACAATTGAACACAGAATTAGGTAATTTATGCTGTTGAAACTGATCATATTTTCTCTTAACCAATAGTACCTCATCATATAGAAGTATCATTTCTCCATTTTTTAAAAAATAAATAATCTACAAATTTTTTGTGTTTCTTCAGATGTATTCTGCCACTATTTGCTCTATATTTGTGCATTTCCAAAAATTGAGTCATTTCATTTCATTTACTTGTTCATTTACTGTTCCATATTTATTATATGAATTCCTGTATTTCTTTCTTATTTTCCCTTTACCTTAGTACATAAATAATGTGCAAAAGTTAACAAATTATTCAGGACAATCCAGGTGCCTCTTAAAAGTTTCAGCATATTGTAAACATCATACAATCATGTTTAATAGTACCTTTTTATTCATTTAGATCAGGGGTTCTTAACCTTTTTTGTTCCATGGACCCCTTTGCCAGTCAAGTGAAATGAATTCTACTGTAATTTATTTGTTGCATACATTCTTAAGTGAAAGAAATGCTAGATTTCAGTTAGAGGTCAGAGAAAAAAAAGATAGTAAGTTGATTTTTCTCAATTCAAGCTCACAGACTCCCTGAAATCTTTCCATGGACCCTTTGAGGATGCCTGGTTAAGAACCCTTGCTTTAGATTATCACTTTTGTATTAAGAATTTTAAATATTGTAGCAAACATAAAGCACTATCAGACATTTATTTCATATTTTAAGATTTAGTTTTTAGTTGATTTTTGTTTGTTTATGTGTTGTTGTTTTTTTAGGAGATACCAGGGATCGAACCTGGGATCTTATACATGGGAAGCAGGCACTTAACCACTTGAGCTATATCTGCTCCCTTAAGATTTAGTTTTTAATAGCATCAACTTACTGAAAAAAGTATTATATATGTTGTTTTGTAAAAATTGTTTTTTTTCCTGATATGTAGAGATAAAAATTATTTTTTCTGGTTTCATAGTAGAAATATTTTAGGAGAGTAGAACTTTGGAATATGCCCTTGACACTAAAACTAATTTCTAGAGCATTTCAATTTTATAAAAAGGGTATAGCTACCTTAAAAGAGTTTATTTGCTCTTCTATTTAATTTCTTATTTTAAAATTTTACCAATTTAAAGAATAATCATTGCATAAAATGTTTAGTATTTTAATATTAGTTTTGCAACTGTGTTCTGACCAAAGGAAATTGATTTGGATTTTATTTTTCACAGCACCAAGAAATTTAAGCTTACAATTTTTGTACATTGAGTTGTCTTAAAGATAGTTTTAAACTGAGGGAATATTATTATCACTATTAAAGGTGTTAATTTGGATCATATATTCCACAAAGTTCATGAAATTTTCATCTCATTTTTTAATTATGTCTACATGTATTTGTAAAGGATTAGTGCTTAATATTTCCTGTGGCACCACAAATCTACATATGGGTGATCATCATCAGAGAAATATAGAACTCAGGTTAGAGGTAATAAACACAGGGTTAAGTGCATTGGTTTTGAAATCAGACAAGCCAGGATTTGAGTTCAGCTATACTGCTCACTAAATATGTCATACTGCCAAGTTCTTAATCTTTTGCTGTGAAGATTACATAAGTGCATAAATGTAAAATAATTAGCACAGCAATCATCAAAAATAATCAATACATCTATTATTATTATCATTGTTATTATGGTTATTATTGCCTGCTTATTAGTAGAAAAGTAGTGTGCTTTGTACAATTAAAGATTAATAAAATGTGCTCCCTGAAATAACCTGCAATACACATGTTCCTGTTTCTACAGACAGAAAACAATAAAGGTTATATAAATCTTAAACAAAATATAATTTCACAATATTCAAATAAGTGATAAATAATGTGAAAGAAAATGCCATGTTAAGTCCAACAATGCCATCATATTGAGCACGTCACATTGTGAGTGTAATTTAAAGTCTCAGTGAGGGCCCGGCTAGATAGCTCAGTGGATAAAGAGCTCGCTGGGAAACCACATGGGAGGCCCTGGGTTCGGTTCCTGGGGACCTCTCCTAGCGGGCAGACCGCCTTGAGAATGGCAAGCCGCCATGGGCGGGCCGGAGCCGCCGTGGGCAGGGCAAAAAGCTGCCACGGACAGGCAAAAGCCGCCATGGGCAGGGCAGGT
>PVKH010018887.1:0-15004 GCA_004027955.1 Chaetophractus vellerosus | reverse complement strand
CATGGCAGCTTTGCCTTGCCCGTGGCGGCTTTTTGCCCTGCCTGTGGCGGCTTTTTGTCCTGCCCATGGCGGCTTTTTGCCCTGCCCACAGTGGCTCTGCCCTGCCCATGGTGGCTTTTGCCTTCTCAGGCGGTCTGCCCTCTCAGAGAGGTCCCCAGGAACCGAACCCAGGGCCTCCCATGTGGTGTACCGGCGCCCTATCCACTGGGCTACAGCCAGTCCCCTAGTATTCTTTTTGATGGATAAAGATGGTTGTCTTTATTTTCTTTCCATCAGATCATCTATGGAGAAAATCATCTGTATTCTACATAAATAGTCACTAGAAGTAACAAGTGGGTGTGTTTTAAAACAGGGATTTTTTTTTTAACAAATCAATTTTATTGAGACATATTAATAAAACATAAATCCATCCAGAGTGCACAATCAATGATATTTGGTATATCACATAGTTGTGTATTCATCACTTCAATCATTTTTGGCCATTTTCATTATTCCAATAATAATAAAAAACAAAAAACAGACAAACAAACAAAAAAAACCCATTACCTCTCAATCTCTCTACGCTTCCCCTGCCATACATAGCTGCTATTCTATTTCCATCTCTCTAGTTGATATGTGATTATATTTTGTAAAAACATTCTTGTATATGCAATATTACCCATATTTATATTTCTTTTTTAATTTTTTAAATTATTATTTTTAAAGACTTAGATCATGTAAGTGTTACCTTGAAAATATAGGGGATGACCATATACCTTACTCCCTCCCCCTCTCATACTTTCCCCCATTAACAACTTTCATTAGTGTTATACATTGTTATAATTGATGAAACACATGTTGAAGTATTGCTACTAATCATGGTCTATAGTTTACATTATGGTTTACACTTTGCACTACACAATTTTGGGGGTTTTGACAAAATGTATAATGGCCTGTATCCATCATTGCAATGTCATTCAGAACAATTCCAAAATGTCCCAAAAATACTCCATGATATGTCTATTCTTCCCTCTCCCTCCTCTCAGAAACTCTTGTAACCACTGCCTTTATGTAAATGTTACAAGTTCTTCCATTACTATAATAATAATAAGCCTACTTTAGTCTATAGTTGCATTCTTCCTTTATATTTGTTGATTCCTCAATCTTGAGGATTTGGGGATAGTGATGCCCACTCTGCTTCCGATTGAGAGGGGGCTTAGATCCCATGGCACAGATGGATGGAACTGTCTTGCTTGCAGTTTGTAGAAACTCTCTGTTTTTTGGGATAGGTGATGTCAATCATCATCCTTTTGTTAGTTGTCCTTGGTGAGCCCGATGAATTGGAGGATAGGTGTTTGCTGCATGTCTGCTGAGATTCAGGGCTCAACTGGCCTATGAAGAGCCATAAGATTTAAGTCTTTGGGACATATATTTAACAGTATAGTGCTAAACATAAGTTTAAATGAAAGGGGCGTAAGAACCAAGTGTAGGAAAATTGTAAATGAGTCCAACTCCGAGACATTGGGGTGATAGGTTATCATATATTCCAAGGTAAGGCCCACTGAAGGGTGCTGAATTCCTGGGTTTGTCTGCCCTGCTTGTAGTGTCTAGATGTCTCTAGAGCCCTCAGGAGCCCCCCTGCTTAAGGTACTGTTTACTGTGGCAGTCAGTGAGATCCTCCTAAGATGTGCATAAACATAACCTCTGGAATGACCTACCAACTCACTTTGAAACCTCTTAGCCATAACAAGTCATTTCATTTAATATTTCTGCCTTTTTTTGTCAAGTTCTTTTTCCAAATGCATCACTAGCTGTCACTTTGTAATAATCTTTGGGTCATCCATGAGAGCCATGTCTCACACTGGAAGGAAGGTAGTGGATTTATATGCTGAGTTTGGCTTAGAGTGAAGACACATTAGAACAACAAGGAGGCTTTCAGTAGGTAATTCTTAGGCAATATATAATACTAAGCTAAGTTTCAATTTCACAAAAACAAGGTTCATAAGTACAATATCAAGGGCCTGGCGTATTGGTCTGTCCTCCTTCACAAGGTACTGACCATTTACTCTAGGGATCTTGCCACTCTGTTAGAGAATGTAACAGGACTAGCAAGGATGGGAATTCAATATTCTTTCAGTTATTTTGTGGGTTTCCATTCACTGAGACAACACCCCATGACCACTTGAACACATTCATATTTTAGAGTGCACCCTTTCCCACACAGACCCTACCACTGACACCTCCCACCAGTGATCCTCCCCTGTCACAGTTGCAACTCTTCTGCAATCCAAAACCTCTCCCAAAACAAAGCAAAAAAATAAAAAAAAATAAAATATAAATAATATATATATAATTTTAAAAATATTAAAATGGCAATACCGCTAAAGGATGTCAGAGCAAAAGTTTCTAAATTCCCTACTTGTTATAAAATTTTGTGATTTTTATATTAAACTTATTGTTACAAAATATGAACAAAATGATATTCCAGTATTTGTTTTGTGGTTCAACAAAACAGTGCAATAAGTGACACCAAAAATACCTGAATATTGCTAAAAATTTTTAAATAGAATTTTGATAAGTTACTGTCATTCACCATTTTCATTTAACAAGATGCTAGGCTGGAATAGACAGGATCATAGAAGTTTATAAATTATTTATGCTTTATTATATCAATATAGTTTGAAGAAAGGCCAGATTCAGTTATATACTTATACACTCAAGACTGCCCAATATTTCTCAAAAAGTAAAATTATGGAAGCATTCCACTATTTTTACTAGCACTGATGTTTTATACTAGCTTTCTCTCTTTTTCTGTTTCTCAGCTTTCAGAGAAGTAGAACAATTGGATTGTGAAAGTGTAGAATACTAATTGGTATTACTAAAACTTTACTCACAGAGAATAATATCATTAAAGAGGGAAAAATATTAATCTGTGTTCAAATCTTAGCAGAGCTTGTTATTTGCCCTATGATATCAGGCAAAACAATATTTTTATGCCCTGATTGCCTTATATTTAATGGAATGTAAGAATAGATTATAGAGCTGTTGTAAGAATGAAATAAAATAGTTTTGCATGGAACTTGACTCAGATTCCTTCCTCTTCTTCCTTGTATAAGTAGTTGTATAATTAAAATAATCATTGTTTTTCTTACTATAATGGGGGGATGGAGTCTCTTAAGATGTCCAATAATCCATTGTTACATATCCAAAAGTTATCTTTTGAAAGGTAACTCAGATCTTGTCATTATCCTGCCAAGATCCCCGTGAAGTCTCCTTAAAATACAAATAAAACACTTTATTACTCATGTAGCCCAACTTTGTCCAGCTTCTATGAGTAATTCAATCAGAGCCAATATTTTGCATCCCCTTTGTGGCAGACAGATTTTTAGGGTGAACCCCATGAATCTCACATATCCATCCTTGAATATTCACTCTCCTGGAATGTGGGAGGATCTTTAAGTTGCTTCTGGCCAAAAGAATATGACAACAGTCATGGGATGTCATTCATGCGATTGAGTTATAAAAGACTCCTTACTAGCAAATTTGCCCTGAGGTCTCATTTTCCTTGCCTGCTTTGAAGAAGCAAATGACTCCTGCAACTGCAAATGAATTCTAGCAACAACATAAGTGAGTTTGGAAGTGTACCCTTGCTCAGACCAGCATCCAGATGAGAAACAACCTGGACCCACACCTTTATGGCAGCCTCATGGCAGTCAAAGCTTGACCATGTCTGGGCTCTTGAGTCAAGGAAACTATGAGGCAATAAATGGGTGTTTTTTCTTAAGCCATTAAGTTTGTGGTAATTTATTATGTATCATAGAAAATAAATACAACTTATCAGTAACATTGGCCACAGCTTTAAACGATAGTAGGAGGAGGAGGAGCTTGGGTGCCCTAGCTGATCCCTCCCCTACCTCATCCCAGGAGCACTGTGAAACTGGCCTGCAATCCCATTATGGTTCACTGGGTCTGTTCTGGAGGGAGCAGAGTTACCCCTGTATGCACACAGCAGTGCCTGCATTTTGGTGCCAGTCGGAAAACTGTTCTCGGGTTACCCTCCCAGGACTTGCCCTATAGGAAGAAGCAGCTTGTGGACAGCTAAAGAAATGTAAGAAACAATTAGGTCAAAAGGACTGAGGGAAAGGATTACCTGCTCTAAGTCATATAATAGAGCACCCAAGGGTGGATGATCTATATCATAGGGGGTAGAGGGGCCATTTGAATTTCTGGGAAAGAGGGAATTACTAAGGCCCAAGCAAACACAAGCCCAGGATAAGATGCAGGCTCAGAAAAAAACAAGAAAGGATGCTGTACTTCACATTCCCCTGGGCTGATTTTGATAGAAAGGATAAACTCGAAGGACAGCTCTAGTAAATGCAGAGCCAATATTCAAAAACTGTCAAAGATGTTTCCTATATTGGTTTGTTCGTTTTTCTTAGCTGCTGGCACACAAGGAAATTTCTTTCATTTCTCTAACTGGATACAAACTTAAGGAAGAGAAAGCTCAAGGACTACATCCCAGAGTTAACACTAAAATATTAAAATGCAGAGTCTGCAACAAAAGATTACAGTAAAAACAAAGAAACAAGAAATGATGGCCCTTCCAAAAGAAAAAAAAATATTTAAATCCAGAAATTATTAATGAAGACCACCAGGTTTTGGACATGCCAGACAAAGACATTAAAATATATGATCCTCAGTAAGAAGATAAGGGAAAATACAGAAAAAGAACTAAAGGATATCAGGAAAGCTATGAATGAACAATATGAGAATCCCAATAAAGAGAGATAGTTTAAAAAAAACAAAACAAATACTGGAATTGAAACAATAACTGAAATGAAAAATTCCCTAGAGGTTTTCAACAGTAGATTTTAGCTCGCAGAAGAATCTGTACAATTGAAGACAAGACAATTGAAATGATTCAAGATTAAGAACAGAAAGAAAAAAGAATGAAAGAAAGTGAACAGAGCCTTCCAGGCCTGAGGGACATCATAAAGTGTACCAATATATACATTATGGAAGTCCCAGAAGAGTCAGAAAAAGAGAAAGGGGCAGAAGGAATATTAAAAGAAATAGTGACAGAAAACTTCCCAAATTTAACAAAACATGCTTATACGCAATCAAGATTCCCAATAAATCCCAACTAGGATAAACTCAAAGAAAACCATGCTTCATATAATAGTCCAACTTTCAAATGCTAAGGACAAGAAGAGAGTTCTAAGAGTTGCAATGTGTTATGACCAAGGGAGACCTAATAAGATTAAGTGCTGATTTCTCATCAGAAAGCATGGAGGCAAGAAGGCAGTGGTATGAAATATTTAATGTGCTGATAGAAGACAATTGTCATCAAGGATTTTATATCCAGGGAGAATTTCTTTCAAAAATGAAGGAGAGATTAAGACATTCCCAGGTAAACAAAAGCTGAGGGTGTTCATCACCACTAGACCTGCCCTACATGCTATGCCAAACAGAGTTCTTTAGACTAAAAGAAAAGTACACTACACAGTGGTTCAAAGTAGCAAAAAGAAATAAGGACCTCCAGTAAAGATAACCATACAGATAATTATAAATGCCAGTATTATATGTATATTTTTTGACATATAGCTCCACATTTTACTTCTTATAGGTTCCAAAATTCAAATGCGTAAAAAGTAATGCTAAATCTATGGTTCTTGGCATATGATGTATAAAGATATAATTTGTAATAAGTACAACATAAAGGTGGTGGGAGGGAGGGGTATAGGAACCATGTGTTTGTGTATGTGTGTATGCTATTGAAGTTATGTTGCTATCAAATCAAATGTGATTGTTAAAGACCTAGGTTCTTAAATTATAGCCCCATGGTAAGCACAAAGAACATATATGAAAAATATATATGGAAAGAAATGATAAGGAACTCAAAAAGGTACATAAAAATTTTTTTGAAGTAAGCTTTAATGGAAGAATTGAGGGAAAAAGACCAAGTGCAAAATGGCAGAATAAATTCCTCCATTATCAGTACTTACTTTAAAGGTAAGTAAATTAAGCCTTCCTGTGCAAAGGCAAAGAATGCAGCTTGGATAATAAAGCATAAACTAATTTTATGCTGTTTACAAGAGGCTCACCTTAAATTAAAAAAACACAGGTACTTTGAAAGTGAAAGGTTGGGAAAAAATACACATGTGTACAGGATCAGAAGAGAGCTGGTGTATCTTACTACTAGACTTTAACTCTAAAACTGTTGTGAGGGACAATGAAGGTCAGTATATGTTGTTAAATGTGTCGATTCAACAAGAAATCATAACATTTATAAATATATATCCATCTATGGCAGAGCCCCAAAATATGTGAAGCAAATAATCACAGATATGAAAGGAGAAATAGATGTTTCTACATAAATAGTAAGAGACTTCAATATACCACTTTTAATAATGGAGAGAATATCTAGAGAGTAAATCAGTAAGGAAATAGAAGCATTGAACAATACTATAAACAAAGTGGACCTAACAGGCATTTATAGTGCACTTCACCAAACAACATCAGAATACATATTTTTCTCTAGTGCATGCTGATCTTTCTCCAGGATAGACCATGTGTTAGATCATAAAACAAGTCTCAAAAATTCAAAAATATTGATATCATACAACATGTCTTCTCTTACAACAATAGAATGAAGTTAGAAATCAGTAACCCAGAGAGAAATGGAAAATTCATAAATATGTGGAAATTAAACAAGGCAGTCCTAAACAACCAAGAGTCCACAGAAGGAATTGCTAGGGAAATTAGGAAATAACTTGAGAAGAATGAAAAGAAAAACACAACACACCAAAACTAATGAGATGCAGCAAATGCAGTGCTGACAGGGAAATTTTTTGGCTCTAAGTGCACAAATTAAAAAGAAGAAAGATTTCAGATTATAGACCTAACTTCATGACAAGAGGGTCCAGAAAAATAAGAGTCACATAAACCCAAAGTGAAAAGAAGGAAGAAAAATAACAAAGATTAGAGTGGAGAAAAGTGATATAGAGAAACAAACAAAAATGGAATCAATGAAAACAAGAATTGGTTCTATGAAAACATCAATAAAATCCACAAATCTTTACCTAGTCTGACAAAGAAAAAGAGAGGACACAAATAACTACAGTTATACATGAGAGGGGAACATTAATACCTATCCCACAGAAATGCAAAGGATTTAAATGGGACACTGCACAATTACACACTCTGATAGTTTGAGATTATTTTATGAATCCCCAAAAGAGAAAGATTATGTTTGCAAACTAATCTATTCTTCTGGGTATGATAGCCTTTGATTGCATTAGATTCAGCTGAGATGCTTTTGATTACATTACCTAACCACAGCAGTAAGGCATGACTCCCTGCCCTATTGGTGGACCAATGTAAAATCGAAACTCACTGGAGATAGACACATGGGAAGAGAGAGAGATTTGTGATTTTTATCCTGGGGACCCAGGGAGAGATGACATGTTTACCTGATAGTTTCCAAGGCTGAATCCTTGCAACGATCAGTGACCATATTGCTTTAGCATATGGAAACTGACTTTGGTGAGAAAGGAACCTTGAGCTGGACTCTTTAGGGCCTTGTTACTGTAAGTTTTTATCCCAAATAAATGCCCTGTATAAAATCCAACAGATTTCTGGTACTTTGCACCAGCACTCCATTGGGGGACTAATACACACACCAACAAATTGGATAAGCTAGATGAAATGGACAAATTCCTAGAAACACTAAACTACCTATATTGAATCAAGAAGATTTAGAAGAGATAAAGAGACCAATAACAAAAAAGAAATTTAATCAGTAATTAAATCTTCCTAATTAAGAAAGGCCCAGGACTGGATGGCTTTCCTAATGTATTTTACCAAACATGCCAAGAAGTATTAACTCCAATCCTGCTCAAACTCTTTCAAAAATTGAAAAGACACTCACTAACCTATTTTATGAGGCCAACATCACCATCATACCAAAGCCAGATAAAGATACCACAAGAAAAGAAAATTTCAGACCAATATCTATTTGGAATATGTATTTAAAAATACTAGCAAACTGAATCTAACAATATGTTTAAAATTATGCACTCTGATAAAGTGGGACTTATCCTAGGTACACAAGGGTAATTCAACATAAAATCATTTAATGCAATGCACCGCATTAACAGAATGAAGGAAAAGAAAACACCTAATCATTTCAATTGATGCAGAAAAGGTATTTGACAAAATGCAGCACCCCTTTTTATAAAAACACTCAGAAAACTAGGAATAGAAGGAAGCTTCTGAAACATGATAAAAGGTATATATGACAGACTCACAGCTAACATCCTACTTAATGATGAAAGTTTGAAAGCTTTCCCTCTAAGATCAGGAACAAGACAAGAATGCTGACTGTCACTACTGTTATTCAACATTCTACTGGAAGTTCTTGCCAGAGCAATTAGACAAGAAAAAGAAATAAAAGGCATCCAGATTGGAAAGGAAGAAGCAAACCTTTCCCTACTAACAAATGGCATGATCCTATACCCAGAAATCCTGAAAATCCACAACAAAGCTATAAGAGTTAATAAATGAATTCAGTAAAGTTGCAGATCAACATGCAAAAGTCAGTAATATTGCTGAAGAAATCAAGAAAAAAATCCATTTACAATAGCAAATAAAGAATCAAATATCTAGGAATAAGTTTATGGATGTAAAAGACTTCTGTGTAGAAAACTACAAAACACTGCTAAAAGAAATCAAAGAATACCTAAATAAATGGTGGAATATTCTTTGTAGATTGGAAGACTAAATATTGCTAAAGTGCCAATTCTAGTTAAACTCATGGAGAGTCAATGCAAACTCAAACAGAATTTCAATAGTCTTCTTTGCAGAAATGAAAATCCAATAATCAAATTTATATGGAAGGGTATGCTGCTCCACACAGCCAACATTATCTTGAAAAAGAAAATGTTGGCAGCCTCACAATTGCCGATTTTAAATCTTATTGCAATGCTGCAGTTATGAAAACATTGGGGAATAGAACAAGGACAGGCCAATGGAAATGAACTGAGAGTTCAGAAATAATTCTTCACACCTATGACCAATTGATTTTTGACAAAGATTTAACAAATGATGCTGGGAATCCTTGATATCTGTGTGAAAAAGAATGAAAGTGACTGCTACCTCACATATACAGAAATTATTTCCAAATGGATCAAAGACCTAAATATAGGGACCAAAACTATAAAACTCCTAGAAGATAACCTAAGGAAGTATCTTCAAGACCTTACATTAGGCAATGGTTTCTTAGACTTTACACCTAAAGCAAGAACAACAAAGGAAAAAAATATATAAATGGTACCTTATCAAAAAAATTTTAAAAACCTGCACATCAAAGGATTACATCATGAAAATAAAAAGCTAACTTATAAAATGGGAGAAAATATTTGGAAACTATATATCTGATAAAGGTTTTAATGTCCTGAATATATAAAGAAATCCTGCAACTCAACAACAAAAAGAAAAACAATGCAATTATAAAATGGGCAAATCTTGAATCGACAGTTCTCCTAAGAACACATACAAATGGCCAAAAAGTGCACGAAGAAATGCTGCACATCATTGGCCATTAGGAAAATCCAAATCAAAACCACAATGATATACCATTTCATACCCACTGGAATGGATATTGTTTTTTATTTAAAAAAAACAGAGTAACAAATGCTTGAGCAATGGGAACATTCATTCATTGTTGGTGGGAATATAAAACGCTATGATAGCTGTTAAAATCATTTTGTCAGTTTCTCAGACAAATATAGAATTACTGTATACCCTGACAATCTGACATCTAAACATATACCCAAAATAATTGAAAGCAAGGATTTCAACATATATTTGAGCACCAGTGTTCATGGTGGCATTATTCACAATAGCCAAAAGATGGACCCAACCCAAATGTCCATTGATAGATGCATAGATAAACAAGATGTGGTATATACATCCAATGGAATATTATTTCAGCTGTAAAGAATAAAAGAATGAAGTTCTGTTATGTGTAACAACATGGATGAACCTTGAAGACATCATGTTGAGTGGAATAAAAGAGATATTAAAGAAAACATACATATTGTATAATCTCACTGATTTGAAATAATTAGAATAAGCTTCTTCATAGAGTCAGAAACTAGAATACAGTTTATCAGGGGCTAGTGTGGGGGCAGGGACTGAGGCATTGATTCATAAGTGGTACAGAGTTTCTATTTGAGCTGATGGAAAAGTTTTGGTAATAGATGGTGATGATAGTAGCACAACATTTTGAATGTAATTAACACTACCAAAATATAAATTTGCATGTGTTATAAGGGGAAATTTTACATTGAATATATGTTACTGGAAGAAAAATTTAGAACTGTAAATCATAGTGCATCCTAATGTAAATTCTAGACTGTAGTTAATAGTATAATTATAAAAATTTTGTTTCATCAATTGTAACAAAGGTACCATGGGAATGAAAGTATTAATAATAGGGAAAACTGTGTGTGTGAGGGGGGTATATTTGAACTCTGATTTTTTTGTGCATGGTTTTCCTGTAAACTTATAATTAAATAAATTTTCAAAAAGTAAAAATAGCACTTCAATTAAATACTGGAAAGGTACAGTAGTGACCATCCAGTAGGTTATATGATAGATAAATCAATTTAAACCTAAATACACACATTTATAAATTTGGAAAAATAATTAAAATATTCATAAGTAACATAAAACTATTTATAAAGGTAAAATTAATATGGTATCAGTTTGCGGGGCGTCCATTTATAAAATATACAGTACACTTCAAGAATATGGCATTTAAGATATAGAAGTTCACCAGATATAGACTTCAGAATGACTTTTTACTAACGATCAAGTCTGAGACATAAAAGTACAGATACATTGTGTCAAAATGATATAGTATATATTATGTACTATATAATGATAGGTTAAGTAAACCCCTAAGATCCTATTCTGTGTCCTCAAATCTTAATAAAACTGGTTTCATGCATTTTGGAAAAAAAATTAAATTTTTCACTGTGGGAAGAAAATAGACATAAACAAGCTCACATACTCACAAACCCATGTGCTTATGGCAGACTAGATTATATAAAATTTAACAAAAAATTCTTGGCTGAGATGAGAGAGAGGACATATTCTGAGATCCAGTAAAAAAAGAAAAAAAAAAGAACTCAGAGGAAATCAAACAAGTTCAGGGATAAAACGTCCAAGTTAAATAATTTGTAAAAGTGAGGTGAATGAGGTCAACTCAACTCCCAGATGAACAGAGGGCCAGTTAGCAAGTGGGTTATGCCTAGTACTGCATGATAAGAATGTAAACTAATATGAAAGGAAACCAAAGTATTCAATATTCTCCTGTGAAGTAATAGAAATTAAAAATGTAAGTTATGAACACATAGTAGGTCTTCAATAAATATTTGGTGACTTAATAAATGATCCTCTACTGAAATAACCACATTGATTTGTTCAAATTGTATACCTTCCAAGCCATATATAACTACTAGGCACTAATATAATGTTTAATGTTTAATGAAATTACTGTAAATTTACTTTTCCCATGTAGTCTTCCTTTTAGGCGACAGAAAGCAACAAAGGTGATGTATTTTCTATAAGTATTAATTATGTATTTTCTGTAAAATATGTTGAGGCCATAAATTTGAATTTTTCTTTACTCCCCACTGATTTTTGACTGGGAGAAAGTTAATTTATGTTGGTAATCCTCAGATTCTTTATCTTTAAAATAGGGAAAGAAATTTTATCCATCCCATAGGATTGTTATGAGGATAAATGATATAAATTAAATGGTTAGCACAATAAATGCTAGATATTAGTATTATTAGTCTAGTGTCAGCATCTTAGCAGTATGTAGCTAAACATTCTTGTTTTAAAATCATGCACAAATAGAATACATAAAATAAAAATGAAATAAAATAAACTATGCTATCTAATTTCTAAAGGCATGTGGTACAATGCCTACCTATAATAATAAGTCCCTACGTCAAGAAATGTATGCTACAAATTAATTTTGCATCACTGTTACATACTTGTAAATATAGCAACATTTTTTCCTCCGAAGAGAAGCATTTTCCCAGTGGCAGAAAAGCCTTTCCCTTACCTGCCAAACACTACTTCTCTGCTCCATCGTTCCTCTAAATTCTAAAGATCAGTTTGGAGACCATGTGAGTTACTATGTGCTTCTCTTCTCCAAGTTACAACATATGCTTGCCTGAGGAGGTTTGCAAACCTTGATTAATATTAATGAAAATTTTGGGGCATAAGCAGCCTAGAGAACAAACCTTCTCTTTGCGGGCTGTGCTATAACTTCTCATTAAACATTGAGAAACTTCATCTCACATTGTTACAGATGCCTAAATAATACTTTTTCCTGATAATCTATGCTTTTTAAGCATTAAAGAGGGAAAATAAAAGTTATCTTTTCTTTACAAATAGCAGTCATTTCTCATGCTCAGTCACAAAATGCTGTTAAGCAGCTGGAAATGTGTCAGTAACAAGCTGGTCAGGGAGATGCCAAAATTCTCTTTTGAGAAATGATGAATGATTTAAAACTCATGCTCTGATATAAAGCCTGGATCCCTAAGGGTTGTTGAAGAGCTTATCTGCTCACACAAAGCAAGTTACTGTTGACTAGTCACTCTTTGAGAAGGATTTTTCCATAGTCTAGGCCACTCCTGAGTTTTAAATTTGGTTATTGACTCTTAAGGCAATCAGGTAGCTATTTAACATAGTAACAATGTCATTAATAAGACAGTATCCAGGGTTGTGGTTGTAAGCTAATGTCACAGTGAATTTACAAGCTTTCCAATCTCAACTGAACACTCACAAAACCTGGCCAATTAGTTTATTCATCACTTTTTTCTTCCCCACCACATTCCCCATGAAAGCTCTCTAGAGCCCTCCCTATTTGCCTTTTACATCCAAACTTACCTTTACAAATAGAGGAAGGCAACTCAAAATATCACACAATCTTGATGGAAATATCAACTCAAAATATCATACCACATCTCTTGAGGAAAATAACATTTGTCGAAAGCCTACTCTATACACAGTATTAAAAACAGCCCTGGGCATTAGTACCATTCTTTCATTTTATGGATAAGAATATTTAGCCCAGAGAAATCAAGTGACTTGCTGAAGATTACATAGTTCTAGCTAATGACAGAGCACAGATTCTAACTCAGTTCTATCTCATGCCAATTGTCCATGCTGATTTACAAGAAGCATACCATTTTTGCCAAGGCTAAGCATCTTTCTGCATATGTGCTAAATCCTGTTTTTCTACCTTAACTAGGGTCGACTTCTTCCAATTACTGCTTTCCCTGCCTGCGTTTTCAAACTTTTAAACAACTGAATATTTTAAAGGTAAATTTGTTTTTGTCTCTCAAAAGGGAAAACACAACAAAAACTACCTTCCTTCAATCTTGCTATATTTTCACCACAATCCAATCCCTTCCTTCACAGCCTACTGTTTGAAAGGGTAGTTTATACTAATGATCTTCACTTATTTCAGAAATTACTCTTTTCAATCCCTTGCTATTTGGTTCCTGCTTCTCCCTCTTTTATGAAATGTTCCTCCCAAGGTGATCAGTCACCCCACATATATGCATTTAAACCATCCACTTGCACTTTCTTGAAGCATTCTTGTTTTCTGGTTTCTACTACACCATAATTTGTTTCTCCTTATGTGTTAGCTAAAGAGATGCTGATGCAAAATGCCAGAAATCTGTTGGCTTTTATAAAGAGTTTTTATTTGGGGTAGAAGCTTACAGTTACCAGGCCATAGAGCATAAGTTACTTTCCTCACCAAAGACTATTGCCACATGTTAGGGCAAGATGGCTTCCGATGTCTGCCAAGAGTTCAGGCTTCTGGGATTCCTTTCTTCCCAGGGCTTTGCTTCTCTCTCAGCTCAGCTGCTGTGCTCTCTCCACAAGGCCAGCTGTAGACTATCAGGCGAACTGGCTCTGTCTCTCTTCCCAGGGCTTCTGTTGTGTCAATGGAGCCATCTCTATTCCTGTGTTCTCCTGTGTGTTCACTTCCCAGGTTCCAGCTTTAAAACTCCCAACTCTGTCCTTTGCCATGTCTTTTCTCTGTGAGTCCCTGCCCACCAAGGGGTGGGGACTCAGTGCCCTACTGACATGGCCCAATCAAAGTCCTAATCATAATTTAATCAATTAAGGGTGGTACCTCTGACAGATCAGTTTACAAACATAATCCAATAACTATTTTTGGAATTCATAAACAATGCCAAACTGCCACACTTTATAAAAATAATGCCTACATTATATTATATGCTAATAAATCTACAGTAATCTCTACATCTAATCCTAAAGACAATCCTTACAGATCAAGAAAATAAGCCTCATACAGCAGATGTAAGTTCTATAGGCTAACCCAATTGGATCCATCTGTATGTGATTCAGTACCTGATTTCTTCCAAAGTATCTTCTTTACTAAATTTCTTATCTTCCCTCTATTTTGATATTCCCTCTGCTTTCATGGCCGTTTCTTCTTTTTTTTTTCCTTATGTTTTATTCCCTGAAAACATCATCCTCTATTTTATCAACTACTTTCACTAGATAAACCCTTAAATCTGAGCTCAATTATCTCTTCTCCCCTACCACTTTCCATCCTCCTGCCACATATTCCCTTCCCAAGAGCTTCACTTTCTTTCATTGACCAATTGTGTCTACCACAACCAGTTTATTATTCTTGCAAACTAAAACAACTTCAGTTGTCCTATTGTCAATTTTACTTTATGTCTATATCTCTTAACCATTGTCTCCTTTCCACTGGTAATCCTAGTGGATCAGTCCTCATTGTTTTTTGCCTATCAGTAGCCCACTAAAAGATCATTATAAGTCCTGTACAGAATATCCAAAAGTCTTGCTTGCTCATGAACTTTCATGAGATTTCTGCTTAACTCTTAATTCCAGCAAATCCCTTCTAATATGGAATCCTACCTTCTCTAATTCCACTCCCCCC
>PVKH010018886.1:0-15019 GCA_004027955.1 Chaetophractus vellerosus | reverse complement strand
AATAAATAAATAAATCTTTAAAAAAAAAAAAAAGAATAAGGGTGTAAACTCTCTAAGGGGGGAATTGTGGCAGGTTAGTACAGGAAACAAGGGAAGGCAGTATAACAAAGCCATAATCATCACAGCTGAAACCCAGCAAAGAACATGGCCCTGAGACCCTGCTGCGAAAGCCACTGAGGGAAGGCAGCTGTTTGAGAACAAAGCTGTAACCATTACAGCCAAAAAGTCCACCAAGACCGTGGTTTCCCAGTCCCATTTGAAACTCCTGGGCTCAAAAGAAGCCCCAGACAACTCCAAACAGAAAGACCTCCCTACTGGCTGCCTGAAAGCTAAGAGGTGAAGGTAGAAAGGCAACCAATCAGGACAGCAAATAGCTGAGATCCCTCCTTAATTATGGCAGCAGGGAGGAGGAAAGGCCTTAAAAAGACCTACCCCAGGGCCCCACATTACGTGTCTCATCCTGCAGCTTGCCAGCACCCATGTCTTGGGTTTGTACTATCTCTTTTCTTGTTTCTTAATAAACTCTTTACTCCCTTGCCTAAAACAAACAAACAAAAAACAAACTGCCTAGGACCACTTTAAGACTTAGAAAAAATATCTTTTGCTTTTGTTTCTGCTGAAGTGCTTGTTCTAATACTATGGTTCACAATGGATTGCGAGCCAGCTTTGTCAAAACAAACTTTATTTGTGAAAAATTGATTTCAACTTTCAAATGACTCCATCACAAATAAACTTTTAAAGTTGAAAGTTTATAAATTAAGGATTACAAAAATGAGTCTGAAAGTAGCCTTCTCATCAAGATGAACCCCTCTTCATATCACCACTGCTTGACTCGTCACAAGACTTTGGACAGTCAATATGCCTACTGATACTACGAGGCAACAATTAACTTTCTGCCCCTTTAAAAGGTCTGGGAACCTCAGAAAAATCTTGTGATGATTTCATCACCTGAACAAATTGCCTAACATAGAGCTAAGAATGTCCCAATCACTGTATAATAAGCATATAACCAACTCACTAGCTTCACTCAAGGGAGAAATAGTCACTACCACAACCAAAACACTTTTATTAGTTATTGTATTGCTACTCTATAAAATGTGGTAACTTTCTCATTACATAAAAAAATGATAGTTCCACTATATTGAATTGCAATCACTTTGTTGAATAAAAAACAATTTTTTTTACTTTTTGAGGAAACTTATAAAATCAATACTGCATTTTATATAAAATGCACATTTTAACAGACTATTTTTCATGATTTAGTGAAGTGCATAGTTTGTTTCCTTATTTGCTTTTCAGTCTATGTATACTGTTAAAAGAGAAACTTTTTTTATTGTCAGCTTCTGATTGGCTGACAATATGTTTCCATTTTACATAGTAGTGGGGGACTTACAGAGTAGGGAGCAGATATACATTGGTTAGTATGGTATACCTGTTGTGACAAATTCTCTCTCCTGGACCAAAACTGGGTTTTCACCAGGTGTGGCTCATCTGCAATTCTGTAATGTGCATTCCATCATTCCATTTTCTCAGAAGCCCTTAAAGGCCCAATGTTTTTGTCTTCTGGAAAATCCTTTCTGTGAAAGGGGTCCCTCCCAGCAATGCCCAATGTAGACGGCCATTTTATTTTACTTAACAATATTTAGTTAATAAATAGTAATAATAATAGAACCAAATAGCAATAGTTCTCAACTTTTTTTCTTCCAATAGGGAAACAATTTCCATTTCTCCAGCAAGAAAGCAATGTTCAGAGGTAATGTGGAGTAACAAGAAAGTCATTTTGTTTTTATATTTCAAAAAGCCTAAAAGTAAAGGAGAAAGGAATAATTTCTTTAAACGTACATTCAGCACAGATGAAAAGAATCTTTACGGTTAGAACATCTTAACTTTTCAGTGGATGCTGATTCTATCAGGAATATACTTAATTTACCATAGTTGAATCTTATTGTTTACCATTTTTTAAAAATCATATGGCAATGAGGGTCATAAAAGAACACTTGAATAAATGGAGAGATATCTTAATTGTGGATTGAAAAACTGGCCCCTCAACCATGCATGCAATGTCAAATTCTGCCAGAAGTTTGCTTCCTTAAGTCTGTGATGAACTATCCAGGGATCTCATGGCTCCCTCAATTAGTCAACTAGTATCTTTGGAACTTCTCTTTCAATCTGAGCCAACTAACATCGTCTCTCTTATCTTTAAACTGTATATATCTCTTTATTCCTTGAGTTTCCATTGCTTAAAAAGAACGCTTTCTACATTATTTTCTGCTTCTGGTAGCACCTTTTCTCCAGATCACACCAGCTCAAAGATAAAATAAGATCATAGTAAATCTCACAAATTAGTCTCTGACTCAGATTCTGCCTGAGAATCTGTACCAACACTTCAAAAAGCTCCAGTTTCCCTACTGAATAGCTCTAGGTGCCCCAAGGGCCATCTCATGTATTCTCTGCAGAATAATGCTCTTGGTTACCTACTTGGTCGGCACCATTTTGCTCCTCTTCTGGTGATTTCCCCAGGGACTGCTAATGAACAAAACAGCAGCTATGCTGCCATGCCCACTGATGGAACTATATCTATTGGGACCCACCAAAAAGCACCAATACTGACAGAAACTGCCAGTGTCTATACCACAGATCCTGTCCTTTGATACTTTCAAAGCCTTACCACCAATGCAGAAGACACTTTCTGTTCTTGATGACACAGCCATTATAATATTTATATATTTTCACTGTAGTCACCTTAATCTATCATTCTGAATCTGAGGCCTAGGCTGTAGAACAATATTCATAAATAAATTTTTGCTATACTCAGATCATCTGTTTGCTACAATGCTGCCAACTGCTGGTCCTTAAACAAACATAGCCTCCTAAAAACTTTTCCCTAATTGAAATAATTAAGCATTTATTCTGCCTTTTTAGAAAAAATTTTTTTACTTCATCTCCAGTTGATAAAGGAAACCTCTTCTTTATAGAAGAACACTAGATAATAGATGTAGAAAAAATGATAGAGTCAGAAAATCACCATCTCGCAACTCTACTACCACCACCATGAAATAATTGATTCAGTCAAGGATTATCAATCAGTAGATGTCAAAACAATTAGCAAATAAGACACACAGAAAAATGCATTTATTGAATCTAAGTGGTACATAAATTCTTTCAACCTTCTACATGATTAAAATTTTTTCAATAAAAAGTTGGGAGGGGAAGTCTTCCTTAATTTAAGATGAGGTCTTTCCCAGAAGAATCCATATTCCCTTATGTAAATGAAACCCTGGTGCCTGACCCATCAGTCCTCTAGGCATGTCCAGGTATACTTGACTTCTAAGGTGAACACAGCTTAAACATAGGCTGAGAACCCTATTACAGTTGAGTCATAATTTCTTCCCCCTTTCTGATCCGTTCAGCTCTGTTTCTTCCCACCTATGTTAAGAGTGATTCTTGAAAATAAATAAGTTTAAAATTGCATAGTAATAACGAGGTGTAAACCAGAATCACCTATGGAGCTTTTTCAACACATATATACACAAAGCCTATCCTTCATATATTTTGATTCACTGAGTCTTGGGTAGAACCTGGACACGTGATGTTTTGTTTTGTTTTTGTTTTTGTTTTTTTGGTTACATATCCCACCCCCTCCTTTCTGCTTGTTCTTGCTGTGTTCATTTTTGTGTTCTTCTGTGTCTGGTTGTCTCCCCCAGCTGCAGCGACACGCCGAGTCAGCTCACCGCGTGGCAGCCTTGCCCGCTCGCGGGGGGCTTGCCCCGTTCGTGGTCAGCTTTGCTCTGCTCACGGGTGACTTGCCCTGCCCGTGGTGGCTTTGCCCTGCCCGTGGTGGCTTTTTGCCCCGCCCACGGCAGCTTTTGCCTTCCCGAGGCGGTCTGCCCGCTCGGAGAGGACCCGGGGACCGAACCCAGGGCCTCCCATGTGGTGAACCAGCGCCCTATCCACTGGGCTACAGCCGGCTCCCAACACGTGATGTTTTTAAAAGTCTCCAGCTAATTCTGATAAAAGAGGAATGCTTCTATGAAACTATTTTTTAGGTTTTTACCAGAAGAATCTATATAAATAAAAAGGGAAAGGGAAGCTTCAGAAATATAAAAGATAAATATCAAATTTGGAAACTAAAAAAGCACAAATTATTGGCATAGTAAACATTAATGCTGCTCACTGATGTCTAATTCTCTCTTTCCTGCCCTCTTGTAGTTAGATCTGGCCATGTGACCTGCTTCGGTCAATGAATGTAAGTGGCAGTGGCATGTATCACTTCCAGGCAGAAGCCTTTAAAAGCCAGTACACAAGTCATCTATCTTTTTTCCTGTCTTGGTAATTGTGAAGGCCTGTTTCAAGTTGGAGCCTCCATCAGCCTAGATCCCTGATGAATAAAGTCTACCTATAAAGTCACATAGGACATGAAAGGTTAGTTTTTGTGAAAAACCATTGAAATATGGGAGTGGAGTTGCCCATTAATGCTGCATAACCTAGCCTATCCTGACTGATAAATCAGAAAGTCTGTTTTGTTTTTTTTTCAGAGTAAAGGAATTTAAGGAGAATTAGTTCTATCTTCATCAATGACTACAAATTTATAGAGAAACTGTAAATGGAAGGAAAGAAGGAGGACTTGGGGTCAGAGAGACCAAAGTTTAAATCCATGGTATCACTTGTTGTAATAATAAAAACAAAACCCAACGGCTGTATAACATACAATATTCAATTACTTTTAGTATCCCCTAACATTTATGAAGTACTTACTTCTACCAGGCACTATGTTGAACACTTTACATGAATTATTTCATTAACCTCTCCATTTTACAGATGAGAAAAGTAAAATTTAGAGAAGTTAAATAAATTGCCCAAAGTCACAAAAGAAGGGAACAGTAGAACAAGGATTCTAATACAGGCTATTAACCATTACTCTTTACTGCCTTCTGTGTGATTTTGGGTGAATTACTTGACCTCTTTGAACCTCAGTTTCCTCAATTTAGAATGTAGATGAGAACTACTATGCAGAGTTTTAGGAGGATTAAATGAGATAATTATGTAAAGTGATTAATACAATTCCACTATATAATAGGCATTTAAGACATGGTAGCTATTATATTATACTAACTAATATGACACTCATTTGCCTCTTCTATAAAAGATTAGTCAGTATGGAAAAAAAAGGTAATATGAATGAATACTTGTCATAGCCTATGGGAATTCAGTACTGTAAAAAGATAGGTAAAACAAATACAGTAATCAAATAAAATATTTTACTATATTTGCATAACTTAATGGCAATATTGAAATGACCATCACTGACATTTTTTTAATGTTCTTTATTTGATGCTTTTTGCATGCACACCAATGTAAAGAGTTGTCCAACTGAGCAAGTCAGCACCTTCATCACCCCTGGTTAAGGTGGCCAGGGAGTGTCATTTGAGAGGAGTCAAGGTTGGGGTGAGAGGGTGAGTGGCAGTCATTACACTACCTTCTAACTAATGCTCTTTCTCAAACAATTCTCTATAGGCCCCAACATAGGTGCGAGGCCCTGTGCATCCAAGGCTTGGGCCAACTCCACATTTGCCCAGCTGAGAGAAGAAAATGATATTCTCATCTCCCAGCTTTCATTCTCAGAGGAGTACAAAGCCTGGAAAGCAGTTGACTCCGTGTCCAACTCAGACACAAAGACGTTGAGCGCCCCTAGGATCGTCCCAGCTGCTGCCACCTCTTTCTGAGATGGCATACCAATGAGCCGGGCCAGCCTGAAGCTAGAAAGAAACCAAGTTCAGGAAGTGAGACCAGGGACCCTCCAACCATGATGATCCACATGGATCATCACAACATCTCCCCTGCCCTCCAGCACAGTGCCAACGATGACTTCTTAAAAGAGGTTTATAAAAATATACAGCATACATATAAATAACACTCATAAAACACCCAATTATATAGTAATTGCATCCAGTAGCCACATTAATTCTAAAGTCATTATGTATGAAGATCCAAGAAAAAAGATTTCTAGGATTTTGAGAAGATTAGATATATTGGGATTGATTCATTTCAATAACTATATTGTAGTGTGAATATTCTTGCTGTCCTGATTTTGTGATAATCAGGGTAGGCTAAACATTCGCTATATTAGAAACCATGCATGTGTCCCCAGTCCTAGTTTTTCTCCCTAGGTCTGGTTTTTAGAATGCTGGTGATAAACCAAGCCTGATTTATTATATGACCATCTTGTATGGGAAATGAGTGTAACTCTAGGTATCTTTGGTCAACCTTAAGATATAAAGCAGGGGAGCAGATGTGGCTCATATGGTTGGGCATCCATCTCCCATATGGAGGGACCTGGGTTCAATCCCCAGGACCTCCCAGTAAAAATTTTAAAAAAAGAAAAATATAAAGGCACGTGGGCCACCAAGCCCCACGTGCGGGTGTGCCATCAGGCCCTGCCAAGCCATGCAACAAGATGATGACATAACAGGAGAGTGATACAGGGGAGAGCCAGGATGAGACGCACCAAAAAAACAGGAACTAAGGTCATGCAGGCACATTTGTTATAAATGATGAAAGAACATCATTATAATATTACTACTATCTATAGTCCATAACTTATATTTGGTGTAATTTTCCCACAAACCATTCTATTATTAATATCACGTATTAGCATTGTATATTTGTTTTAGTTCATGAGAGAACATTCTCATATTTGTACTTCTAACAACAGTCTATCACTCATCTCAAGGTTCACTGTGTGTTCGAAGTGTACACTCAGTGGCTTTTAGTTTCATCACTGATATGTGCTATCATCATCTCAGCCCATTTCAGAACAGAAGTTTTCATTACTCTAAAAAGAAAAATCAGATACCCCCTTTTACCCTCCTATTATTGACTCTTAGCATTGATAGTGCCTTCTTTGCCACTGCTGCAAAAATACTACAATATTACTGTTAACTATAGTCAATACATTACATTACTTATATTTTCCCAAGTATCTCCATATTCTTGACACCTTATAATAGAGGAACATTCTTGTATTTGTACTAGTAACCACAATCACCAAAACCAAAATCACTGTTATACAGTCCCTAGATTATCCTCTAGGTTTCTTTCAATTGACATTAACCTCTCTAGACTACCCTTTTTGGCTACACATTTATAAATCAGCAGTGTTGATTATGCTCATTATAATGTGTTACCAAATTAATTCTAACCATTTACCCACATTTATAATCTCTCAAATTAAACATTCTACATACATTCAGCATCAGCTCCCCATTCTCAACCCACATTCTACATCCTAGTAACCTATACTCTATAGTTTAACTCCATCAGTTTATGCATCATAATTATATCCTATTAGTGAGACTAAATAATATTTGTCCTTTTGTGTCTGGCTTATTTCACTCAACAAAATGTAATCAAGGTTTATCCATGTTGTCATATGCATCCCAAGTTCATTTCTTCTTACAGCTGAATAGTATTCTATCATATGTATATACCACATTTTGTTTATCCATTCATTGTTAGATGGACATATGGGTTGTTTCCATCTTTTAGCAATTGTGAATAATGCTGCTATGAACATTGGTGTGCAAATGTCTGTCAAGGTCTTTGCTTTCAGTTCTTCTGAATATATTCCTAGTAGCAGGATTGTCAGATCATATGGCAGTTCTATATTTAGCTTCCTGAGGAATTGCCAAGATGTCCTCCACAGATGCTATACCATTTTATATTCCCACTAACAGTGAAGGAGTGTTCCATTTCTCTACATCCTTTCCAGTACTTATAGCTTTCTATCTTTTTTAATAATGTCCATTCTGTAAGGCATGAAAGAATATTTCATTGTAGTTTTAATCTGCATTTCCCTAATAGCTAGTGATGTAGGTATCTTTTCATATGCTTTTGGGCCATCTGTATTTCTTCTTTGGAACAATGTCTGTTCAAGTCTTTTGCCCATTTTTAAACTGGGTTGCTTGTCTTTTTATCATTGAGTTGTATCATCTGTTTTTGTAAGATGGATATCAACAACCTCTTATCAGATATGTGGTTTCTGAAAAATTTCTCCCAATGAGTAGACTGCCTTTTTACCTTCTTAAAGTCATTTGAAGCACAAAAGTAGTTAATTTTGAGGAGGTCCCATTTATTTCTATTTTCTTTCACTGCTTGTGCTTTGGGTGTAAGGTTTAAGAAACCACCCCTACCACCAGGTCTTGAAGATGTTTTCTCACATTTTCTTCTAGGACTTTTATGGTTGTTGCTTTTATACTTAGGTTCTTGAACCATTTCGAGTTAATTTTTGTATAAGGGGTGAGATAGGGGTCCTCTTTCTTTCTTCTTCTTTTTTTTTTAAAGATTTATTTATTTTATTACATATCTCCCCTTCCCCCCGCTGCGGCGACATGCCGAGAGTGGTCACTGCGCAGGCGCGGCTTTCCCCACTTGTGGGCGGGCTCTGCGTCCGTTCACGGTCGGCTTTCAGTTCGCGGGTGGCTGGCTGCGCTCCATCCGTGGGCGACCTGCCCTGCCCGTGGTGGCTCTTGCCATGTCCGTGGCAGCTTCTTGCCCTGCCCACAGCGGCTCCGGCCCACCCATGGCGGCTTGCCATTCTCAAGGTGGTCTGCCCGCTAGGAGAGGTCCCCGGGAATCGAACCCAGGGCCTCCCATGTGGTATGCCAGCGCCCTATCCACTGGGCTATCGAGCCGGCCCCCTCTTTCTTTCTTTTGGATATGAATATCCAGTTCTCCCAGCACCATTTGTGGAACAGACTGTTCTGGCACAGCTGGGTGGGCTTAACAGCCCTGTCAAAAATCACTTGTAATAGACTTGTGATGATCTATTTCTGAATTCTCTATTCAGTTCCATTGGTCTGGATATCTTTATGCCAGTATCAGTTTGTTTTTACCACTGTAGCTAAGAAAGAGTATGTTGTTTAACATCCATATATTTGTGAATTTTCTATTTTTCCACCTGTTTCTGCCTGTTATTAGTTTTCAGCTTCATTTCATTATGATCAGAGAAAATGTTTTGCATAATTTCAATACTTTTATATTTATTGAGACATGTCTTGTGAGCCAATATATGGTTTATCCATGAGCACTTGAGAAGAATGCATACACTGTTGTTTTGGGGTGTCATGCTCTATAAATATCTGTTTAGTATAGTTCATATATCATATATTCAAAGCTCTTTGTTTCCTTACTTATCCTCCCCAAATGGTCTATCCAATGCTGAGAGCATGTCGACTCTCCAACTATTACTGTAGAGACATCTATTTCTTCCTTTTTTTGCCAGTGTGTTCCTCATGTACCTTGGGGTACCAGGTTTATTATAGTTATTTCTTCTTGGTGAATTGCCCCTTTTATTAATATATAATGACCTTCATCTTCTATAACAGTTTTGCACTTAAAAACTATTTTGTCCAATATGAGTATCACTGCTCCAGATCCTTTTTTGTTACTATTTGCATGGAATATCTTTTTCCAACCTTTCACTTTCAACCCTGTTGTGTCCTTACATCTGAGGTGGGTCTCTTATAGATAGCATATAGTTGGTTTCTATATTTTTTTATCCATTCTGTCAGTCTATGTCTTTTGATTGGGGAGTTCAATTCATTAATGTTCAATGTTATTACTGTAAAGGCATTACTTACATCATCCACTTTACCCCTTGGCTTTCTGTTGTCATATCTTTCTATTGTCTGTCTTTTTATCCTTTAATTTATCCTTACTAATAATCTTCATTTCTGCACTTTTCTCCAAGTCTCTCACCCTTGCTTTTTCCTTTCAGACTACAGAACTCCCTTTAGTATCTCTTGTAAATCTGATCTTTTGATAACAAGTACTCTCAGTTTTTGTTTGTCTGTGAAAACTTTAAACTCACTTTCATTTTTGAAGGACGGTTTTGCAAGATAAAGAATTCTTGGCTGCCAGTTTTCCCTTTTTCAGAAACTTAAATACATCATATCACTTTTTTCTCACCTCCACGGTTTCTAATGAGAGATGGGTACTTAGTCTTATTGAGGTTCCCTTGTATGTGATGCATTCCTTTTCTCTTGCTGCTTTCAGAATCCTCTCATTATCTCTGGTATTGGTCATTTTGAATTGTAGGTGTCTCAGAGTAGTTCTATTCAGGTTTATTATTTTGGGGGTATGTTATCCTTCTTGGATATTGATATCTTTCATAAGGGTTGGGAAGTTCTTGGTCATTATTTCCTCTAATATTTTTTCTGCCCTTCTTCCATTCTCTTCCCTTTCTGGAACATTGATAATGTGTATGTTTGTGCATTTTGTATTGTAATTCAATTCCCTGAGACCCTGCTCCATTTTTTCCATTCTTTTATTTTTCTGTTCTCCTGTCTTATCAAGGTCAGCTGTTCTGTCCTCAATTTCACTAATTCTGTCCTCCATCAATTAAAATCTGTTGCTATATCCCTCTAATGTATTTTTAATCTCATCTATTGTATCTTTCATTGCCATAAGCTATGCAACTTTCCTATGCAAGCTTTCCAATGTTCTTTATGTTCCTCAGTGTAGTCTTAATGTCCTTTATCTCTTTTAGTCATATTTTCCTTTAACTCCTTGAATTGATTTAGGAGATCTGTGTACTTATCATTGATTGGTTGTCTTAAATCTTGTGTCTCATCAGGATTTTGGGTTTTTTCCTTTGGCTCGTCCAAAACCCAGGGATAACAGGTTTTATCCAGGCTGTTTGCCTTAAGAGTGGGGGATGGGTGTTGTTCCTGGCTGCAGGGGTTAGCAACACATTGTTTTCCTTTTGGCTTCTTCATCCCTCTGCCCCTTGCCCTGTGGGGTGTGAACAGCACACTCCTGGTCTGCAGAGCCCCAAAGCAGATCCCTTCAACAGCTTTTTGCCCTACCTATTCTGATGCTATTTTCCTGGAAGTCCTCTAATACCTAACACTTTAACACAACATATCAATAATGATAAAAACTGAAAGATAAAGTGTCATTTTGACATAGATAAAGGTTAAGTATATATCAGAATTGAAGGCAAACTTGAGTATCCATACCATATAGATGCTTAGATGTGTTCATATTTGAGGAATGCATTATGACAAGTCTGTGTCTTTTTGTTTCTTTTTATTTATTCTGAATGATTAAGTGCTTAAACTCAGAAGCCATACAGCCTTGGAGCAAACTATATCTCTACTATGTGTGTGTGTGTGTTTTTTCAGTCTACTGTGTTCCAGGATTCTTTATTTAAGAACAAAGTGATGAGTGGTGTGAGGATTAAAATCAAGAGCATCATTGAACATCACCTTCCCTCCAACCCATTTCCCTAAAATCCCTCTGCCCCCACTCTTCATGTTCCCAATTCCTTCCTTAGTGAATTTAGAATGTAATCACAAAAGCCCCCAATTACAAGATTACAAACTTCAGGGCCCCATTTCCCCAGCTCCTCCCTTTTCCTCCTGCCCCCAGCTTCTGGGAAGCTCCAGCACTTCAGTTTGAATGCATGGGAGAGCCCAGACTGTTGACCTGGACAAAAGGAAAGCTTCACCTTTTGGTAAAGGGACAGAGGAGTACAGCATAGTGAAGTTAGGGCCCCCATAGCCTGGGACTACAAAATGGGGCCCTGGTGCCAGAGGAAAGGACATGGGTACCCCTGGCTCCACTACTAATAATCTGTGAGATCTTGGGCAAGATATTTAACACTGTCTCAGTTTCCTCATGGGATAATAAAAATTAATTGGTGGTGATGATAAATAATGATAATGATATTATGGTAAGGAATAAATAAGATATGTATAGGGCTAATATAGCATATCATAGTAATTACCCAATAGATTTTACTTATTATTACTGGAATTTTTTTAAAGATAGTATCATTATATAGGTTTCCCTTTCCTTCCACATACAGTGCTTTGTGAATAATAACCTAACTAAAATAGAACACCTCTTCCATCTCTAATATATTTCTCCTTTATTGGTTTTTATAACTTTAACAAAAATAGTAGAACATGGTAGACACTAGATGGAGCAACATTCCAAGAATAGTAATGTCGGAGGAACATTCCAAGAAGAGTCCTTTTTGGGGAGCAGAGTAAAACTGAATCCTGCCTCGAAAAGTAATCACTCATAATTACAGGTTACCTGGACACATTTTCCTGGTAAACATAAATAGCTTTGAATATCTCAGGGATGTGGATGTGAGAAAACATGCAAGGCAAAGATTTGGATATACCATAGTCATATGTGGAAAGGAATACTATAATTTTCTGTTATTTTGTTCATTGTTGTATCCCAAGCACTTAAAACAATGCCTGGCACATAGTAGGTGTTCATGAAATATTTGCTGAATGAACTAATAAACAAAGCAGAATTAATAAGACCCTTCCCATAAATGACTTTATTAAATACCACCGATGTTTCAGTTATGCTTTTTATTTTCATAGACCTGAGAACCTGGACCCAGAGTACTCTTACCAGGCGCTGTAGTGCAATTGGTCTACTTACATAGCCCAAATGTATATTCTCTGGTAAAACTCTCATGATGATCATATCCTGGAGTAATTCTCTGAAGAAGAGCTAAGAAAACAAAAATGTTACTGTAATCCAACAATATGAATTAATCTACATAGAGAAACAGATCAAATTTGTTAGCCCTACCCTGGGGGAAATGCAGCAAACAGATATAAATTGTTGATATTGCTGTTCCCTCAAGGTATCTGGTTAGCAGATTTCACTAAAGGCATTGAGCACAGCCTGAATTAGAAATTTGAAGGAAAAATAAATAAATAAGGACTTCCCTGTTGTTCTTATTAGAGCATTTCTTGTGTGGAGACAGAAAAAAAGACTAAATTTCCTTGTGACTTATTCAGTTATGGATTCATGATGCATGTCTGGCTTCAAACTGATCTCCATGTCTTAATAGCATCACTATCACCATCAATCAATACTTAATTTGGTCCTGTGAGTATGTGAAGCAAATAACAGCAAAATACAACATAAAAGAAATATGGAATATATACTCTCAATTTAACTACATACAAATATCCATTAAAAGCAACCAGAGGAAAAATTCACCAAAATTATAATAGTAGTTCCATTAGGGACAATAAGATTATAAATAATTCATTTTCTCTCTTCAAATTATTTGTGATGTTATATGTTTCCATTTTTAAAGCATAAAGTTCTCAAAAACCATTCTAACTGCTAATAAACACTGAGAGAAATTTTAGGATTAGAAATTCCCTCCAAAGGGAGAGAGTGATATGTTAGTATTAAAAAGTACATTTACTTAATCTATTTATACAGAATATATATATTATGTGCATGTATATATATATAATGTGTGTATATATATATAATGTGTATGTATATATATATATATAATGTGTGTATATATATATAATGTGTGTATATATATATAATGTGTATATATATATATATGCCAGAACACACCAGTTTCATGAGAAAGTGAAATTCAGCATTTCAAAATCATAATCTGGAAACTCTCATCCATTCTGAAAGTAATTTAAAAATCAAGTCAAAACTTGTTCTCAGTTTTGGGCCTGGAATTAGCTTACAAACTGATGCAATCTGAAACCAGAGCCAACAAGTGTGTTTACCAAAGTTTTTGTCCCAACGGGAGAAGGTTTCTTTTCTAACTCTCCAGAAACAATGCTGTTCTATTGCCTTGAAACTTGAGCAAAGGTGGTGGGAAGGGTGCAAACATTAAATTCATTTTGAAATGTCATTTTCCTTTCTAACAAAACTGAAATCTAAATATTTTTTCAGCATATGCAATTTGTAATCAAGCCCTTTTCTACTGAAGGGTTTAATTAGCTTCTTGTGCACTTGCTCTTCTTTCCTGGGAGCTGCAGCATAAACAGGAAGTTCATGCCTCTGGGGCTTATTCATTGCAGAATGGAAAAAATGAAGCTGTGGAGTTTCTCAAGGATGATTTAGAGAGGAGGGATCATTAAATTACTGTACTCTCCTGCTTATCTTCTCCAGAAAGCTAATAAGCAAAGTGACTGTTCAAGCTGTACTCCACCCCCCTCAACCCCTATTCCTGAAATATGAACAGTACTTTGCCTGCATGTGACAGGAAGTCAACTTGAGAGCTTTGCATCAGGGTTTTATCACACACTGATGACACAGTGTGTGATAATGATCAGTAAGATTCTTAACACCTGTTATGATTGTGTGTACTCCAGTCTATGTTTCCTGCCACAGGCACAAGATTCCAGAACTAAAACTGGAGAGAAAGTATAACATTCTATATTACCTAAGCACCAGGTGTTGAGTATTATACAGGCAAATACTGAGCACAGTTAAAAAAGAAAAAAACAAAGTGCTCCTCAGAAAAGGGTCTTTTTGGTGATGAAAGTTTTGTGTCTTAATTGTGGTGGAAACAGAATAGCAGAGAACTATAGGTACACATTATACCACTATCAATTTCCTGTTTTTGATACTTTACTGTGGTTAAGTAAGATGTAACCACTGGAAGAAACTGGGTGAAAGATTACAGGGAACTTCTCCCTACTATCTTTGCAACTGCCTGTCAAGATGTAGTTATTTTAAAACAAAGAATTTTTAAAAGTGCTCCTTCTGGTATATATTGCTATACTTTGAATAACTTGCATTAGGTCAAGTCTTGTAGAACAAAACGCAGCATGGTTTTCAAATGTGAGGTTTTCAGCCACAACTCAATAGAAAGTTTGAGGGTGGCAATACCCTTGCATATGCCGGGATTCCCTTTCCCACCTCCTGCACCTGCTGTCCCCTTCCTAAGGCTGGTCCTTCTCATCTTTCAGGTCACAGCGCTCTTTACCATGGGTAATTATTTTGTTTGAAAACTTGTTTTTGACTGCCTCCCCACTAGACTATAATTTCCATGAAGGATGACAACGTGCCTGCAGCCCTTGCCCTCTGTCTCCCCAACAGTGAGCACAATACCCGGTACCTGGCAGGTGCTCAAAGAGGATTTTGAATAAATGAACCTCGCTCGAATTCCAACTTCTGCTCAGGGTTGGCCCTGTCGGCCGCCTCCTCTCACATCAGT
>PVKH010018885.1:0-15002 GCA_004027955.1 Chaetophractus vellerosus | reverse complement strand
AGTGGTTACCAGTGGTTCTGAGGGAAGGAAGAGAGAAGAATAGACGTAATATGGGGCATTTTTGAGACACTGGAATCATTCTACATGATATTTCAAAGACAGATACAAGCCACCATACATTTTGTCAAAACCCATAAAATTGTGTGGTACAAAGTGGAAACTATAATGTAAACTATAGACCATGCTTAGCAGCATTGCTTCAAAATGTGTTCAATTGTAACAAATGTATAACACTAATGAATGATGTTGTTAATGGGGGAAAGTGTGGAAGAAGGAGGGAATAGGGTATATGAGAATCCCCTATGTTTTCGTCATAACATTTATGTAGTCTAAAGCTTCTTTAAAAATAAAGAAAAAATAAAAGCAAGCCTTAACCCTTCTCCCCATCACATCTTCTCCCAGCTGCACAGATACAAAGCTCTGTGTCACATGTGATCATTTTCATTCTTTTTCATTCCTGTAGTCACTTTTCTGAGGAGACCCATATTACTCTGTGCCTAGATTATTACTTTCTTTGTCTCAGATCTCCCTGACTTTATACTCTTGTCCTCCTCCTTTCCATTCTCTACACTAGGCCAGAAGGTTCTTTACTAAAAAGGTTTTCATAATGATAGTTATGTTATTTAGAATTTCTATGGCTAAGAGTGACAGAATTCTCAAATTGGCTTAAGCAAAAGGAAAGGGCGTGAAGTTTTATTTTGGGTTGACAAAATTAGAATTTCAGGTAGAAGTTTGGCTTAAAGTGCACCTGGATGCAGGTGTCAAGTGATGCCATCGATAATCTTACTTCCTCCTTCTCTGAGCTCAGTATGGACTTGATTCTCAGGCTAGCTGCTCCCCATAGGATGGCAAGATGACTAATAAAAACCTCAGGTTAGGTTCTGCTGGTTCAGTAATTCCAGTGGGAAGAGAGCTTCTGTTTCCCAATAATTTTGTGGAAATCTTAGATGAGATCCTATCGCCCCAGCTTGGATTAAATGCACCTTCCCGACATGCTACTGAAACAACAGAAATGAAAGTTGAGGATGGCCAATATGGGTCACATGCTCTCCTCCAGAGCTGAGGGGTACCATTTTCCCTTCTGAACTACATAAATGGAGATTAGAGAAGTGGTTCCCCAATGGAATATATAGATGCCTTCACCAGAACGACAAGTGATAACTGCTAGGACTACTTTTTCTTCCAGACAAAAGTAAGATAATTATAATATACACACTAAACCACTAAAAACTGGAATAGTTTCCTATTGCCATAAAGTAAGTAATATTATAGAGTTGCAATGAAAATGACTTCAAAGATCATCTAACCCAGCCAACTTCAGAGTAATAAAGTGAAATTAGTAACAGAACCAACCTTTGGACCCAGATATTGTGCTTCCTATAACATGAATTTCATGGTTTCCTCATTGGAAAATAAGGGTAGTTCAAGTTTTACTTATCTACTTTACCTTTCACTGTTACTCAACAAAAGTAATAGATGTATCTCTTTTCCATTTATCCTAACCCAAAGCATATCCAAGGTCCAACTCAAGTTTTATTTCTTCATTAACCACCATTGAGGTTGTTTTTCTATTTCACTGAGAGTACTGAAGAAATCAGAATAAATGTTCACATCACGTGTTCTACTCATCTACCTATATCTGCTCCCATATATGCTATTTTCCCCTTGTTTCTATAGATTCAAGCTCCTAGTTGAAGACAAATCCCCTACTTGCATTAAAAAAATCCCATCCTCTTAGTATTTCTTAGCAATTATCCCAGCTCCTTCATCATCAGTGTTTTACACTCTAATGGATTATGACCATCAGTGTCTAATTTCTTCCATCTTAAAAGAATCAAACTATTTTGACCTCATTTCCCTCCTTTATGTTTCTGTACAGATAAGCTGTACCTGACAATTATCTATACTGGCTGACTCTGCTTTCCCTTCCCTCATTCTTCCTTTTGCCAATCCCAATGAGATATTTACCCCCATCACATATGCAAAACTGGTCTTACCAAGATCACTAATGAGGTAAGCCTATCAGCCAGAGTCAACTAGAGTGCAGTGAGAAATAATCTTAGATAACTAACCCATTTTTTTGCCCCCACAACAGTAAGTCTAATCTTTTCCACTGAGTTTTTTCAGGGGCAAGGCTGCTGGAGATTCTGCCATCAGATATGCTTTTCAAAGTCACGTAGGCATTTTTGTCCCAAATTTCTAGAATTAGGAAAGAGCATGGGGGATTACAACTTGGTAGTTTTTATGGGCAAAGTCTGGAGTTAGTACACAGTACATCATTCACCATCCTTTGTCTGTGGCGCAGGCTTGTGATCATACCCACGTCCTTGGGAAGGCTGAGGAATATAGTCTAGCTGTGTGTCTAAAAAGAAAAGAAAACACATTATGGTGGTCACATTTACTTTTTAAACGGAAGGGTCTATTCTCAGTCCTCTTTTTATTTGACCTTTCAGCAGCATTTGACACTTTTGATCACTCTGTCCTCTTTAAAACACTTTCTTTACCTGACTTCCAAGACACCACACTGTCTTCTTCCTGCCTCTCTAGCTGATTATTCTTGGACTCCTTTGATTGTTCCTCATCTTTTTATTTTACTTTTTAACAAATTTTTGCTGTGTTTTTATGATGCAAAATTTCCCATTTTAACCACTTTCATATGTGCACTTAACAAGATGTCTTTGAGGTTCATCCACATTATTGCATTTATCAGAATTCCATTCCTTTTTATGACTGAATAATAATAATCCATTGCACATACACACCCCATTGTGTTTATCATTCATCTATTGATGGATACTTGGGTTTCTTTTGCTTTTCGGTTATTTGAATAACGCTGCCATGAACATTGGTGTACACATATCTGTTAGAGCATCCCTTATCCTTGTGGATGTTTGAGTGCTCAATCTTTGGATCTCTATTCTTTTCTGTCTACATTCTCTCCTTTGTTGACTTTGTCTAGTAACATGGGTTCTAAATGCTGATGACTCCCAAATATATTTCAATCCTAGTCCTCTCCCAAAAATTCAGACTTACGTGTTCAGCTGCCTACCCAAAATCTTCACTTGAATATCCAGCTGACAAACTCAACCTCTGCAAAACTGAAGCCCTAAAACCCCTCACCTCTCCCCACCTCCTTCGGTCCTCCTCAATTCACTTTAAAGACTGAGAAGATCTATACCTTCTAGCTTTCTATATGCATAGGCCAAAACTTTTGGCTTCATCCTTGATGCATCTTTTGCTCTCATCATATATCTAATGTGTCAGTCCCCAAATAGATCCAGAATCTGACACCTTATTCCAAGCCACTATCATCTCTTGCCAAGGCTAATAGAATAGCTCATGATTAGCTTTCCTGGTTCTGTCCTTCCTACCTCAACTTCAGTTTATTCTAAACCTACCACCCAGAGTAATCCTGTTAAAATGAACCTATAGGTCCTGTCACTTTTCTGCTTTAACCGCTTCAAAGTCATCTTGCTCTGTGTAAAAGCCAATGTTCTGCAAACTATGGGCTATGGTTAAAAACATATCATTAAATTTTACTATTATCTATTGTAACAAAGTTACCATACTTAAGCAAAGTGCTAATACTAGGGAAAACTGTGTGTGTGAGGGGGGAGTATATGGGAACTCCATAGATTCTGTATGATTTTCCTGTAAACCTACAACTTCTCTATTAATTTCTTTTTTAAATCCAGTGCTCTTACTATAATTTTCCAGGGCCTACATGGTTGTGCCTCAATAGTCTCCAATCTTATCTTCTACTAGTCCCTCCCTTGCTAACTCGCTTGCCTCCTAGGTTTTCTTTGGACACTCCAGGCTTTCCCCCATCTCAGGGCCTTTTGGTATGCTGTCCCCTTTGCCAGGAATGCTCTTCCCCCACGTTCTCATATTCAGGCGGCTCACTTCCTCGCTTTGTAGGGCTCTTTATTTCGTGACAACTTCCCTGGCCATTTCCTCTAAAATGGAAACTCCTTCCCAACTATTTCTACTATCCTTTCCTGCAGTCATTTTTCCCTTGCATTTATTGCTAGCTAACACATTGTACATGCCCCCCACACACACACACACAACTAAAAGCTATATGTGGTTTGGTCTTGGTGTTTTCTTTGTTTGTGTTGGTTATTTTTTTTACTTCAGAACTCCCAGCATCTAGAATTCTGCCAGATACGTTTTATGCTTGTATTGTACAAACAAATAAACTAATTAATTATTCTAGATCACAGCGATCCCTACTTCCTCTTAACTCTTGTAGCTCCTATGTCTATCTCATTCATTTGCAATTTAATTGTGTTTTGCCTTTTCTTGACTTTTCATGAATGAATATCCTGGGATTCACAATTTGCTTATAAGCTTAATAAATAAAGGGAAAAGTATGAATGTCTTTTTATCAACCTTCCATACCTAATTCAGAGGTGTACTCAAAAGAGAATGAATGAATGAATGAATGAATGAATGAGCTGGGAACTCATCAGTATGGTAGGGTTGGTGCGTGATGGGCCGAGCAGGTGAAGAGAGCACAGGAGTGGCACAGGATACCGGAATTTGGGAAGGAAAATTTAAAATTGAAGATTAAGGCAAAGGAAGTAGAGCCATATAGCAGGGAATTAAGCTGATCAGTGCATTTATTCCATCTAAATGAAATGTAGAGGTCCTTGCAGAATTCAGTTCTCAATTCACATGCCAGCTTCTTCCAGTCAAGTCTTCCTGTTTGTCACAGCTATATTTGGCAGATGCCAGACACCATTCTGTTAATTTTTTTAAAAAATGAAAACAATCTAGGCAAATGAGACAAATAACAGATCTCAGATAGATTGTGCTCTTTTCTCTATTACACAAATGTTGCCACTGAATCAGTACTTATATGCCAAAAGGTTAAGCCATATAATTCTGGAACAAAATATAAACTTGGGCTAATTTTCAGGTGCCTCATTCTAGAACAGTAAGAATTTAAAATGAAACCCTGGGATATTCGAGGCTCAAGGTGTGTATGTGTGTGTGTATGGTGGGAGCAGGAACAAAATCAGGAAACAGTACTTAATTTCTCAATGTGCAGAAACATAGGCTACACTGAGCAAAGCTGGTTTGTTCTGAGGAAGCTCATTACCCAACAGGATAACCTCTTACGAAGGCCCAAAAAAGGGAGAGGAATTGAAAGGTAGTGTGATGAGAAGGAGAAGTGCATTTCTGTGAGAATAGGAAACTCAAAGACAATTAGAGGAGGGATGATAGTTTGTTCTGCACGGAAAGCTGTGATTTCTGTGGCTCTTCGCACCTATCACACCACCCACTGAGCCCAGGAATGTGGTGAGCCGGGTGGGGCACACAAGTCACTGCCTCACAGACAGAGCTGCTATTTAAGATCACTTTTAGGTTGGACTGTGAAAGCAAAGCTTTTGTTATCAAAAGCGGTTCCACTGAGACTTATTAACTTTCTACTTTATGTTGGTTAAAACATATGCTGTCACTAAATCAGCACCATTTCCTTATTTTTGAAATAGCTTCAAATTGTCTGCCGGCTCTTGCTCTTTTGTTTACCCTTCCTTCTCCCAGGGCCTTTTAAATGGACGTCTTTGCAAAACAGAACCGTCGTCAACCTGCCTCCCGGAAGACAGAATATCACATTATCATTATTTTCAAACATCGCTGTTGATTCTGATTTGTGGCGTGTTTCCATGGTTTCGGTGTTTTTGTGGAATCCCATCACTTTGCTGGACCCTTCAGATTTCTAAGATCGTGTCTTGCTTCCATTTTACAACTCACCACACCTTCTGAAACCGTGTCGTGTAGATGACTCTCCTTGGAGTAAGGAGTGCCTCTGCTTCTGAGGAAATTATGGAGTGTGTCACTCTCAGAGCTACTGCCCCACCTTCAGAGCAGCATTTCCCCAAATCAGGCTCCTTACTAAAGGCTCCTATTCTTTCCCAAATCAATTTCTCTCCAGCTTCTGTTCACTGTAGAGGGTTCTCATGTCTCCCTGCTCAGATGACTCTCCTCCTCCTCGCAGATCTCATCTGAAAACAGGAATCTTCTATCTTGTCATTGCCTCTTATTGCCTCTCGCTTCTGTTATTTAACTTTGCAATTTTATGACTTTGTCAGGTATCTTGACATACAGCTTGCACGAAAACTGCTATCTATTTAAAAACTCATGGTATTGTTGGAAGACTCCTCCTTAATTAAAGACTATGGTTATGCTTTGTGTATCAGCGGTTCATAATGACTTCAATGAGTAAAAGAGATAATAAAATTAACAAAACCCCATGTTAATTTTTAAAAATGTATATGTAGGTCAAGCTAAGGGTGGTAACACACATATAAGTACAGGTGCATTTGAATACATGACAGACAACACCCTGACAAAGACTGCCTGCTAGGAAAATACAGATGCTTCAGTCAATTTTATATATTTTAATCATGAAATTATTGTACACCGAGTTATGGTTTAGAAAAGAAAGGATGGGAGGAAAAAGAGAGAATAAGGAGAAAAGGAGGAGTAGCCCCTGAAGTCCTATCTGTTATGGTTTGCCCTTACCCACGTGGCCGTCCAGTCAAGACCCCCAGGCTGTTTCCACACCACTTGTAGGATCGCAAATCAGTGCAGGGGACCCTGGGTCACCGCAGCTCCAAACGTGCCTTGACCACAACTCTTTTCACCCCTGCTTTGAGGCGTTCAGACACAGCTCTGAGTCACTGAAGCAAAAGTGGAGCATCTGTGTTGTCAGAGTAGCAGAGCCGACATCAGCGTGACATCCCTGTGGCTTATTGCAGCCCAGAACACAAATGCCACGTCTGTGGTTGCTGAGAGGCTGTGGATTCTCCTGGGCTAGTATCGAGATTCAACCACTTGTAAAAATCCATTGAGTATCTTTGAATAACAAATCATATAACTGTGTTTTTTCTGTCCTGTCCAACTAAGTGGCCTGAATAAAACAATGTCTCCAGTTCCTTTCGTTGTTGTTATTGTTAACTTGCTGGTTGGTGAAGGAATTTCATTCCTTTGACTTCTAGATTTCTTGTAAGTAAAGATTTGACCTTTCCCTAAAATTGACAAGTGCTGAAATGTTCCATTTGTTTGTTTTTTACTCTTTTACATAAAACATAAATTCTACGAGTAAATTTTTTTTTCTTAGAAGAGTTCTTTACATTTCCTAAGGCTTTCTTGGAGATTTACAAAGCTGATATATAGTGGTGTTAGCTGAATACCAGTGTCGAGCATGTAACCCTCTAAAAGCTTTGTGACAAAGTCCTAAAACTCTCTTAGTAAACAATATAACTTATTATGATTACTATTCTGATAAAATAGATACTCGAATTCAGATGGAGAATTTCAAATAGTGGGTAACCTGTTTTCTTCTTTTATGCATGCCAACTAACATTAATTCACTTTATATTCACTGACATTATACTGATCTAAGAAATTTCTTTGGTACTTATATGGACAGCATATGTTCTTTTAGGAACACTATTATAATTCAGTAAATACAAAGTTAAGTATGGAGAACCCTGTTAGAACCATGTGATTTTTAAAGACATAAACTATGTTATGTCCAAGTGAATCACTGAGGTTGCTATTTATTCAACACACCACTCACCAAATTAAAACTCCATACTTGAGATTTCACTCAAACTGCTTTAACGCTCAGCAATAACGGCCATGCATTGCTATGATGTGATTATTGATCTTGTCTTCATTGACGGCGTGGCTGTTGCACAGTGCTGCCTGTTAAGAGGCACTTTCTGAACAAGAGCTCTGGTTTTACTAGTGATCACTCACAGGAAACCTTTCTGGGAATGGGAAGAGAAGCAAATCTTTACAAACTTCAAGGCTTCTTTCCCCTTCCTTTGGCCATTTCCTGCCTTCCAGTGGTGATCCTGGAAGAATGTAAAAATGGTATCTTCAACTATTGGAGACTTAAAATTCTACTAAGAGACAATGGTGTTTCCAAAACTTGATAGAGATTGCTATATAGATATAATAAATGCATTCATGCTAGCCCTCTGTTGTTAGCATTCTGCATACTTTCCTTGACTCTACTCTAGATTGGACTTATTCTTTGTGTGCTAGTAGCAACTTGAATCTGTATTCATTGGCTATATTTGAATTCTTCAAATTCAATTGAAAGCAGCAGGGAGGTCAAGTGCTTCTGCGAGATGTGGGTAGCTATGAAGGGAGATCAGAGGGCCTTAGTAGTGGGGATTCTCTATGGTCTGCACTTACTTCATTCATTGCTCATGTGCTTTTTAATTTCCTAAAATCAATGTCTTGGGAATAGCACAACTTTCCTTTATTGAGCATATTAATAAGATGTGGGTTTTTCTGGCAAAACAGCCCTTAGTGAGGCATAGATGTGTAGAATTTCATGTGCATTTTTTAGTTGCTGAGGTTGGCTAATGTTAATACATTGCAATTGAACTTGAGTCAGTGTTCAGGTTCCTATATTCACTAAGAGCACCCCTGTTACATAACAATCCACAGTAACATCTCTAGACATCTTTTCAGAAATAAAGGAAAGGACAAAGTCGGTTGGAAATAAGTCGGCATGCTCTCCAGACAATACAACTAGTGGGAGTGAGGATGGGTAGAAGTTCAACACCCAAAAAGTAGGTCCTGTTTTAGAAGGGCACACACAAGTGGGTTAAGAAACACTTGGCATGCTATTAGCATGGATTAATTTTCTCGTCATTACAGGTGTACTGTAACAGTTCTGATTGTGATAGATTTGTTTGGAATCCATGTAGCCCAATCATTTATTTTTAGAAGTGTTTGTCACTTTAACTAATTAAGCAATTTCCTTGTCTTAATGAATTTGCTGCTTGGAATCCCTGCCTGTAAATTTGTGAGACCATTGAATGAAGCTGCCCCCATGGAGGGTGATGCTCACTGTCCCTGGGAGCATTTCATGTAATCAGTTTGTAGCTTTAAAGCCTTTCTGCCTCAGTCAGTGGGGTGCTATTTTGAATACTTTGCTTAAATATCAAGGCCTGTTCTATCTGCAGTTAAACTGTGTCCTGTCAATCTTGTGCTTTAAGGAACAACTCAAAAATATATCAACTGTTTTACTCTTAGCCAGCCTACTTCTTTTTTCCCTTCCTAAATTTTGGGGAATGTCATTACAGATTATGTTCAGTGATCTTTCTTCTAGTTGCCATTTACAGTTGCTCCAAGGTGAATCCTATGCAAAGCTGCTTCAGGTATGATACCTCATAATATTTTCCTCCTGGCCTATGTCCCTGACCTCACCATATCCCTGCTTCTTTTTCTACCCTCCTTTGTGCCTATTACCATGAAGCTTGCTTCCCCATATTATCAGTCCATTGGTAATGTTTAGACATGATAATGGTATCAATACAGCTTTACATATGCTGTTTCCTCTTTCTGTAATCCCATATCCACACCTTCTGCATCTGTTCAAATCATGCTCATTTGTAAGCCCTCATCAGATATCGGCTTCTTCCATGAAGCCTGACCTGATACTCCTCAATGGTATTTTTGTATCCTCCCTTAATATGAGAAGATTTTTAATAAATTTACTTTATCCCTTAGTGTTTCTTTTATTAGGATTTTCTGTGCCTTATTTATTCATCCAATTATATTTTCACTTCTGTGAGAAATCCCTAACATGTCACCTTTCACACTGGAGGTGCTAAAAATATTAGTTTTATTAGTATTTTAGTTTTTGAGTTAAGATTAGTTTTGGAACTTCCAGTACTTATTATGATAAATTCTGAAGGATGTAGAGGAGGCTTGTGTATTCCTTCTAAATACTCATGTTATTTTTACATTCTGATTTGTATTTGTTTGTTTAATCCTTTATTGATTTTCAATATTTTTTTCTACCACAAATGCTTCAGAGAAAAATATAGTACTTTAGTTGAATTATTAAAAAAAATAGCCTACATTAAAAGTTTTAGACATTTCATTCATTTATTAATTCTGGGAATACGGAGATGAGTTTGATCTTGAACTTAAATTCTCCAAGAGGAAAGTGTGATGGGATATATTCTATGGTAGAAATGTGAAATTGAGTACTTTAAGAGCCCAGATAAGGGAGCAGTAACTCTTCTGGACTAGTTGAATTACCCATATGAATATGGCATACACATATGTTGACTTATTTCTTTGGTATTAAAAAGAGAGATATTAAAAGAGACAAAGAAAGGATCAAAGTATATTCCAGGCTGAGGAAACAGAGTGCACACTGTTATGAGGCATTGCCAAAATGTAGCTGGAATAAAGTTCACTAAAGAGAATATGGTTCGCTAAAATGAAGGTTCATCACACCCAGGAACAAAAGCCCAAGCTCATGACTACTTTTTAGGATGATAATTCTGATGACTTTGTGGAAGATGAGTTGCAGTGGGGACAACTAAGCAGAGCAAGAAAAGAAAGCTCTTATAATAATCTAGGTAAACCATGGTTAGGGTCTTCATTAAGGAGATGGTGGTGGGAATGGAGAAGCATAGCAGAGTTTGAGAGAGCTTTGTGCTAGTGGGTCATAGGATTTGGTGATTAACTGGTCATGTGTGAGGAAGAGAGAAAAGTTAAGAATGAACCTAGCTTAGAAGAAAGTAGATGATATATCATTAATCGGATCTTAGGAGGAGGAATAGATATTAGGAATAAAATACTGGACTCAATTTTAGACCTGTTACCTTGAAGTTTTTGTCACTGTGGGGTATCCAGGGAATAGTTGGAAGGATCGGTCTGGAGAATAGGAGCAGTTTGATCTGGAGCTATGTAGGTCTAGGAGTCATCAGAGTTCTGAGAGGAAGTGGAGAGTGCATGGAAAAATGAATCCTTTAAGAAGAGAGGAAGACCAAGATGGGGGCCTCAATTACAGCAAGGCAAGCAGAAAAGAAGGAGTCAGAGGAAGTTACTGAGGACATGAGAGAAGGAACAAGGAAATCAAGAAAAAATGAGGCTCTGGAATGTGAGGGAGAAGAAAATTTCAAGAATTAGGGACTGATCAGTAGAGTCAAATACAGTTTGATTCAGACTGAAAGAAGCCATTGAATTTGTGATTAACAGGTCTTTGAATAAAGTTGCAGGATATAACCCAAGAATTAAAAAAGATTTAAGTAAGTGAAAACTGAGCATGGACCACCTCTCAAAAATTTTGCAAAGAGTGGTAGCTTGGATCAAATGAACAGTTTTCTTTTTGTTTGTTTTGATTTGTTATTTTAGAGTAAAAGTGTCTTGGACATTTAGACAATGGAGAAAGACACTATTGAAAGGAGAGAGGAAAGATATTGGGAAAGAGAAGATAACTGAGAGAGTCAGGTCTTGGACAAGGGAGAATAACATAGAGGTCAATGTAGAAATTAAATTGTCAATTTCATTTGGAGAGGCAGAGGTATAATTCTTCCTCTGGAATTGGGGGTAAGAGAGTTGATAAGAGGATCCCTGAAGGTAGGTTTGGAGGAGAAGACGTGCCTCTGATGGATTTCATTCTATTTGAAGAGGTTAAGGCCCTCTGCAAGGAATCATGAAGGTTGGGGTTGAAGCTTGAGGTTTGAAGACATGCCATGATAATGCAAAGGTTGGTGGATAAGGACAGAAAAGACATTGCTAAGCAGTGCCAACGACTCTATTGAGGTTGGACACCAAACATTTGTAGCAGGACCATTTTACCTGGTTATATGATTTTCCTTGGCAATTGTTAGGCTCTTTTAGGAAGGAATTAGAACCATGCCTGGCTTACCTTAAGTACAGGAGTTTATTAAAATAAAGGAATGTTGCGTTTCAATCCCTACATAGTGAATATTCATGAAGTTCAGAATATAACAAGTTATTCCGTAAACTGCAAATCTCTAGCAGTGTTTTATCAGGCCCTCAGCACCAAGAACTGGTCAATGGCATGCAAATCTGTGTTTATTATGCTTTTATTTTCCCCCTCAGTTATAGACATGTACAAATGATTGGGCTTCCCAAACTGGTTATGCCTTATTCTAATAGCTCTGTGCATCACGGTCCCGAAGACCACTCCCAGGCTTGATATTTTGCCAGGAGGACTCACAGAAAAATGACACAAAGTAAAATCAGCAGAAGGAAAAGATGCACTGGTGGAAGCCCAGAGGAAACCATATGTAAGCTTCCAAGGGTCATCTCCCACTGGAATGAAATGTTGCCTACCAGGGAAGCTCATTAGATACCCAGTACCAGGGGTTTTTATTGGGGACTGTTCATGTAAACACCCTTTGCCTGTCACATACCAAAATTCTGGACTCCCAAAAAGAAAGCAGGTGTTCAGCATAAACTATATTGCTTGCACAAGTTGTATAGGTACAGTGAGCCTCTTTTATCAGTTAGGGTGGTGGGAACCCTCCCGAATCCCAAGTTCTCAGTCTAGTCAAGGACCAATCTTGTAAGCAGGCCTTTCCAAGGCTAACAGGCCTACTAAGTTAGCTCTTTCCTGCACACTCTGCTTCTGTTACTCCTCTTTATTTTTTCTTCTTCTCTATATTGTATGATTTCTGTTTATTTAGATCTTCTGCCCCTTTCTAACTTCTGCTGACTCCTTTCTCATTTCTGGCTCCGTTCCCTCTCCTGTCCACTATCTGTAAGGTTCTTGTTGAAATCACTCGAAGAGGGACCCTAATTGGTTCATCTGGTCTCTCTGGACCCTGTGAGAGGGAGAGTACAGGAATCCTTCCTGCAAAGTCTTGCTGGAGTCTGTCCAGCAGAGCCCACGACGGTGCAATGAAATTACTCTGAACACGGAGGTTGAGAGATGTCAAGGGGAGAACAGCTGAAGAAAATATCCTCTCGAGGTGATCACCAACACATAGCAAAAGTTAGGGTGTAGTTTCAGGGCAGCAGGCAGCTATTGTCCACGTGAGGGTTGCAAATAACATCATAAGAATTCCAGGTTGAAAATGGGGTAGCAAGATTATAGAAACAGGGGCTGGCTGTGGCCCAATTGGCAGGGCACCAGTTTACCACATAGGAGGCCCCATGTTCGGTTCCTGGGGCCTCCTCAAGCAGGCAGACCGCCTTGAGAAGGCAAGCTGCCGCGGGCAGGGAAAGCCCCCGCGGGCAGGGCAAGCTGCCACGAGCAGGCAGGCTGCCGCACAGTGAGCTGACTCGGCAGGTCGCTGCAGTGGGGAGAGACAAGCAGACACAGAAGAACACAAAAATGAACACGGCAAGAACAAGCAAAAAAAGGGGGGGATATGTAATTTAAAAAGATTACAGAAACATTTAGTGATATACATAGGAGATAAGGTAGCTGCAAAGGTCTAAGGTAACTGATTAACAGAGCAAGGAAATTGAACTGATAGTGGAGAATTCTCTCTGTGGGCAGAGAAACAGGCCACCAAGATATTTCTTAGATGTAAAGATCAGACGGTTCCCAGAGGAGAGCTCCACTCCTGGCCCCTGGCAAGCTTGTGAATTGGCCATGCTTGGTCCAACCAGTTGCGAATAGAATTAAGTGCTGAATTTTCTTCAAGATATTTGACTAGAGTGTCAAGCTCTCAGGTAATAATAGACTCCCTTACAAAACAGCACTGTCCTTTATACAGGGACCAGGAGTAGAGAGAGATACCAATTGTATTTACCCAGTATGGCAGAGGTTCTTAACAAGGGGTCAGTCAGCTTGAATTGAAATTTTTAAAAAATATTATTCTTGTGGGGACATGTTGGTGTGAGTATGACCTATTTATTAAATGATACTCAATATAGTGTGGACTTAGTAAGGGGTCCATGGTTTTTGCCTGACTGGCAAAGGGGTCCGTGGAACAAAAAAGGTTAAGAATCCCTGCAGTATGGAGAATGATTCGGATATTGAAAGTGATCAATCTCACAACACAGGCTTGAGAAGAACAGAAATGTCAGTCAGCATGCTGATTCATCTTTCTAAAAATCTTCTTTGAGTACATATTTTATTGGTTTTTAGTTACCTACTAAATACAACCCAAATTTGTTATATCATCTTTAATCCCCTCTGCATTATCTTCAACTTTTCTTCTGGTTTTCTTTTCTAATACAACCCTACACAAGAGTCAAATAAAATATTCCTTATTTCCCAGAGAGCATTTTGGACTTCATGATTTTATGCAGTTTCATCTGTCCAGAAAGCCAGTTATTAGAATCAGTACCGAATCTCTCTTGATCTAGTACAAACGGCACTTACTTTAAGAAAACTTTTACACTCATCCCCAAACTGAAGTTATAGTTCCCTCCTCAATGGAAAATCATGTGGTATTAACAAGACATAAAGCACATACTCCTCAGAATAGTTCTAGTTACTTCAACTCAGCTGAAAGCTAACTTTGAGTGTGAATAAAGCTTTATATCTTGTTTTAGCTTCCTTAACAAGTAACATGTTATTTTGTATAGAGTAGATAGTAAATATGTTTGAATGAATGAATAAATGAATCTGTCACTTTGCACTGAACCAGCATTATTAGGCTATCACACCTTTAGACGTAGTGACTCCATTGGACCAATTATACTTTTTTTATTACATGAAACTGGATGTCAAATATTTTTTGCAAGTTAAACACTAATAAGAGGGAAAAATTTATAGTGAAAACATTGGCTCCTACTCCCACCCACAGCACCTATTATGTATTTAAATTTCATTGTCATGCTGAGTGTTTTTGACAGCAGCTCCATTACTTTTACAAGTACCATCAAAATGTGATATTCTTGATCCAATTCTGTCATTTGAAGGTCATATTAACAGAGGGATGAGAAATGCCTAGCACAACACTGCTAGAGAGCCTGGCAAACATTCAGGCTTCTGCTTGATTTGCAAAATGAGAAAATGACTTTCTGCCCCATAGGTTTTTTTTAGTAGATGATCATATTTTAGAAATGAAATATGAAACAAAAATTGAGGCATTTGACTATAAAAGGTCCAATTTTTTTGTGCTTTACTCTCACGGAGTGACGTGCCAATTAAAAAGCCCTATAGAATGGAATTTATTGATCATACTACTAAAATATTTGTATGCCACCATATTTAGAAAACCTTTCACCATTATTGCCATAGAGGT
>PVKH010018884.1:0-15004 GCA_004027955.1 Chaetophractus vellerosus | reverse complement strand
GTTTTTGCGGGCTGCCGGCTTCCGCTTTCGCGGGCAGCAGCTCCGCTTTTCACGGGTGACTTTGCCATGCCCGTGGGGGCTCAGCCCTGCCCGTGGTGGCTTTTTGCCTTGCCCACGGCGGCTCCGGCCCGCCCACAGCGGCTTGCCTTTCTCAAGGCCGTCTGCCCGCTCGGAGAGGTCCCCGGGAACCGAACCCGGGGCCTCCCATGTGGTACACTGGCGAGCTCTTTATCCACTGAGCTATCTAGCCGGGCCCTGTTGTGAAATTTTTGATACAAACTATGAACTAACTATATTCCATAGCTTATATTAGTGGTGTTTATTCCCCAACCCACCCAATTATTAACACCCTGAATTAGTAATAATTATAGTTCAGGAGAGAATATTCTCATATTTGTACTGTTAACCACAGTCCCTCTTCCACCATCGGATTCCCTGTGTTTTATAGTCACATGCTTTGTACAATAAATTCAAAGAGTACACTCAGTGGCTCTCATTTTCATCACAGAGTTGTGCTATCATTAATCTTTAATTGCTGCCACTTTGACCCATGGGTAAAAACTTGCCTCAAGTTACAATGTGTTGAGCCTCCTCCAAATAATTCAAAGATCTGTCTGGATAAGTACGGATGCTGCTAGGCTGTCTATGCTCAAGGTCACTGGATTTCTACTTGAAAGGCTCTAGTGGTCATCAACAATTGCCTTATGACAGGAACCCCATATGTGTGGGCTGTCTAGAAACAGAGATGGAGAGTGTCTGATTATTTCTAGAATCCTTTGGCTCCTGATGATACTCAAAACCTTACATTCTCACAACCTTGGACTGCATTTCCATGGGGGACTCAGTACTTAGCATTTTGACATGATAAATTATATATTTCAAGGTGGCAAGTTGCTAAAGAAGTTACTTCAAGAAGTTATTCATGCATAAAAAGCTTGTTTTCATATGGGATTAATTAGTCTACTTTGATACATTTAATTATAAATATTTTTATTAAGAGCTTTTAAAATTGTCTATGTTATGAAGAATAACAAAAAAAAAATTAAACAAGCAAACAACAGTAAATAAATACCCAAAGTATTTGAAGTTTATCATGTGGCATCAGTTTTAGGTAACAATATTACTGGGATTCATGAAGGATTTGGTTTGCTTTCCAGAGGGAAAAATAATGTGCCCAACCATTATTTTTTCAAATCTACATGTTTTCTGTGTGTGTGCATCCATGTATGCATGTATATGTAAAACAAATAAAATGAACAGTTTTTAGTTCATTTTCTTTTGAGTTCTTTACTAGGGATCATAAACACATAAATTAATTACATTGGAGAGGATTGGTTACACTGAACTATGTAGCACCTTACATTTAATTTCAAGGACTATATTAAAATAGTTATCTTGTAAAAGTGTTCATTCACTCTGGCAGTTAATGTTCATCCTGTCTTAGATGCTTTCACTTATATTTCTCTCACACTCACATACACACTTAAAAAGGGGAGAGATAAATAAATAATTTAATTTTAAGCTCCTAAATTTATGAAATTTATGAAAACAGACCACTCTTAACAGTGGCCCTTATTTAACCTAACCTGTCTTTGAAGCCTGGCTACCTCTTGATTCAGGAATTGCCTGCACAATGCTATGTAGGCTTCTAGGTCAGGGAATCCTGAAGAGCCTCCCTGAAGTCATCGTGTAAATAAAACTGTCAGACAGGGAATGTTACATGAGGAGCTCTGCAATTTCTGAGTTCTGAACTTGCATCAAAATGTAGATGTACCAAGGAGCAACCTATTTCAAATATGGTAATTAATCACAATTCCTGAAGAGAAGCTGTCTCTCCAGTATTTTTCCTTCTCCTAGTGACAGGACCCATAGGTGAGATGCAGCACCAGTTCCTACATAGTTTCTCTCAAGTAAATATATGTGAAAAATTCCCAGTTAGTGGTCAGACGAACCCATTGAGAACTGGGGGGTGTCTGGAAGTCGGCATTCAGTGAGCCCTGGGTTCATCTGTCCACTAATTGGAAGCTTATAAGAATATCTTTGTTTTTATATTCCTAAGTGTCCTTTGAAATATGAATTATTAATTGTTGAATTAGAGATGAGAAGACTGAGATTTGGAAAATAAAAACTGAAATAAATTGTCCAAGGCCATACAAGTACTAACTGGTAGTGTTTTCTAGTTCCAAGCCTCGTGACCATTCTAATTCACATCATTCCATGAATAAGATAGGTATATATTTTTTAATCTATGAATATAATTAAAGGCTGAAAATCTCTGACTACTAAGTCAAGGACAAGATAATGTTTATATAAAAATCAATGGATAGGTCTGAGGGGTAGCGCTTACTCAATATTTCTTTCTGTTAATTAAAGTAAAACCTAAGACAATGAAATTCAACACCAAGTAGAGCTAATTCTTACTTAGCTTCAGTAACTGAGAGCTGTGGGGGACAAACACTTTTTGTGATGAGGTAATTATAAGTGATGGTACATTAGTTCTGACTGATTGACAAGCTTTATCCTTGACAGTCAAACAACTTAAGGACAAAGTCAATCATTGATTAGCTGTCACCTTATCTCCTTGTCCTATGAAAGACTGACTCATGTTTGCATTTCAAATGAGTTAATATTACCCAAAGGAATCAAGTAATAAAAGAGATGTTAAAAATATATTAAAATAATTAAGCACATTGATCTATTAATAATATGATCTATTAATAACAAAGAGAAAGTTTTGATGAAAAAGTAATTTTAAACAAACAACCTCGCAGGGACAAATAACAAATAGTTGTGGGTTTACAGAAATTCAGGGATGTCTGGCTAGATTGAGTCACTATTCTTGTCAAATTATGGCACAAATGACTGTCAAGGGAAAACAAAGAATTTCCCATAGTTTTAATATTTGATTAAGATATGAATTCCTTATTTTCAAATGGAAAATATATTTATTAAGATGGATATATTCTTTTTAGGAAATAAAGGTAAGCAGCAATTATATAATATATTAAAGGACATACATTTTACATATGTAATTCACTAAATTATTTGTTCTTGATTCAAAGTCACTGATTATCCTTGTTAATGTTTTAAAGCATAGTAACATGTTGGCATTTAATTATGTATTATAACAATAATAATTTTTTAAAAATGCATTTCATTCATTTTTAAAGTGGACATTTTGAAAATGTTTCTTTAAAAAATAGTAAAGAATTTGTGTTAATTTAAACGAATTGAATCCTAATAGTCTTGTTTTAGAAGATATGTTAATCAGGAGTTTTTTGGGAGGAATGAACAGCCATTCTTTATTTGGCCATTCCATGGTGTCTTAAGCTGGATTCACCAAAATCTGATCCAGAAATGAAGATTAAGGTGTAAATAATTTCTTAAGGAACTTTTCCAAAAAGATACTGACAAAGTGGTAAGGGAAGCAGGACAGGGAAGAGTTCAAGCAAGAGGCAAGATCAGCTCTTTGGGCACACAAGAGAAGCAGCTCCAACAGCTCAAAGGTAGCCTTTCAAAGAATATTGTAGTTGTGAGTTAGAAATAAAGCACTGTGACCATGGGGGGATCGGTGCACAGGGATTCAAGGGGATCTGAGTGTAGAATCAGCAGAATCCACCACACATGATATCACCTAAATTCAAAATGAATGCATATTATTTGCCATATGTTATAACAGCAAAAGTGTTTCTATCAATAATAATGGAAATGTTATACTGGCATTTGCTCTCTGGTGTTATTTATTAGAAGGCATCTAGGCAAACATTGGAATTTTTATTCTGTTATAATGAGTATACTGTATCATATCAGGCTCAATCAGAGATACTGAACAAAACAACTAGTAGATGTCAGAGAAATATTTATATATAAATAAGTATATAGATATATAAATGTATTATAAGGATTGGATTTTGTACGATTGTGGGAGTTTGTAAAAGTGTACATATAGCTGTTACTTTCTGCGTCTGGTGCTGGGACCTAGCTGGCAAGGCAAGTGGTGGAGAAAAGAAGATTGGGAGTAAGGAAGACCAAGGGGAAGCTGAGAATGAACTGGGACCTATTTTGTTCTCTTGCTGCCTCCAGGCCTCCAATTTCTGTGATAAGTGTGGTCTATAGGAGGGTGCTCTTCATGTGACATGAAGCTAAACCTGCACCTGTCTCAGGATTCAAGAAGAAAAAAATATCCATTGCTATAGCACATGACTCTGCCCTGAGATTTGTGGTGATGAAGCAGTATTTCTCATGCTTTATGTTACCTTTCAAATCTTATGCAGAATGTCTCTCTCGGCATGTTGACCCAAGAAAAGAATTCTAGAAAATATAGTTCATGTATACCTAAATTGACACAGTACAAATTCACAACTACCCTTCTAAGATATGCCCACCTGATCTTTTGAAAAAGAATAATTTGACATATAGTTTGGATATAATTTCTCAAGTTCTGGAATTAAATAAAGAGAAAGATTTTATGCAAATTTAATATTGCAAATGTTTACTTATTGATTGAAGAAAAATAAATGTACATTAGCATGGGAAAGGAAGGGGTAGAGACAGCTGAATTAAAGGTCAGGTATGTCCCAGTGGTGTTACAGATTATAATGTAATACTTGAAAGCTACAGTTTCATAAGCATTATCTTCTTTACCTTAGAGCACTTAATTCCCATTTCATTCTTCTATTCTTAATCAGAAAATATTTATCTATTTTTTTGTTGTTTGTGGTTTTATTTCTGTATGTGCTTCCCTGCCCCCTGCCCCAAGATGGCTCCTTCATCTATTTGCTCGTTGTTTCTGCAGGTGTTTTTTTCTTTTGCTCATTGTCTGTTTTATTTTTATTTTTTCTTCAGGAGGAACTGGGAAACAAACTAGGGACCTCCCATGTGGGAGGCGGATGCTCAACTGCTTGAGCCATATCCGCTCCCTGGTGTATGTGCTTTTATGAGCAATTTTCATGGAGACTTTTTCTATTAGCCTCAAGGTCCTTGAGAACAATTTTGGAAGGCAACACTGAGATTAGAGAACTTCCACGATTAATCAGGAAAATATAGATTTAAAAATCAAAACTAATAGTGTTTTGGAAGTCAAGGATATGTTAACTAATATTCTCAATAAAGATGTTTAGTGTTGACATGGCAGTTTTGTTGTTGTTGTAGTTTTACCATAAATCATAAAGTTTGCCAGGCATTGGCTGAGATAGACAGGAAAAAACTCTGCAATAAAAATACATCCTTCATTTCTCTTAAAGAGCCATTTTAGATAATTAAATCCCTGAAAATTTGTTTTCTTGTAGAATTGCTAATTTAGCAGTATTTTCATAACACTTGAATATTTGTGTGTGCTTGAAAATTTGTGCTTCATTATTGCGGTTCTTGGCTGCCACTCTGCTTTCAGATGAAAAATGGAAATTAAAACTATTTATAGGCTTTATTTCAGTAATTGAAAATAAAAATAATAAACAAAAGAAAACATGTGTTTAGATATATCATATGATGCATATAAACTTTCATAAAATGCATGTGCTGAACTTTCTTAAATTCATTTAAAACTTAAAAACTATGAAATCATAGAATTATACATTTTTATTACATTTTTATATAGAAAAAGCATTATAATTTAACAATACTTTTACTTTATGCCACATTTTTTTTTCAGGCTGAAGCAAGACTTTTAATTAGTTTCCTGGGCTTAATATACATAACCATAATTTGTTTTTTAAGGAATATCTAAAACCATTGTTACTGATTTTTTTAGGAAACATGATATCTATAAAGTATTAAGATTTTTTTCTAATTAGTGCTTCGGTTTCTATAAGGAGATATCATGTTTCTGACAGAATTTCAGCAGGCATGGATTGCAAGTTATACTCAAAGGAGTCCCTGGTGGATAATTTCAATATTGATTTTTTAGAATTTTGTAAACACACAAAACTTAAACTATGCAACTGTTTTGTATTATTACAACATCAGTAAAATTTTTGAAATATGATGTATTGTGTAAAATTGTATCTTAGCTGCCTATTAGACCTTGTGATTTTCCACATGTAGTACCTAAATAACAGGAAACAATTTATATGCCACTCAGGTACATCTCGTGCCTAAATTGTAGCATGAAAATGATGGCAGAAATAATAAATACTAAATAGGAATAGTGTGCTTAAATAATAAATTCTAAAAGGATATATAATAGCAAAAATATATGTGAGATATTCAAAAGTTAGAAACAGTTCCTCTGCACAACGTTTAGAGATGCTTGATATAATATAGAGAAAGATATGGGCCTTTTGAAAACCTTCCTCCTGAAAATTTAAACAAACAAGAGGGAACCGGCTCTTCATTATGAGTTAATGGAGATACTAAATGAAATATTTTTTGTTTAAAAAAGGAAGGCATAAATAAAAACAACAAAACAAAATTGATAACATTTCTCATGATTTCAAATTATAATGTATTTTGTTAGAATAGTACACATTCAGCTGTCAAAAAATAATCCTTTTTGTATATGTATTATCCATACATTAAAATATAACCCGGTATCATCATATTTTAAGGGCTGGTTAAAACCTAGTGGGCTCCCCAGGGCTAAGCCATTAACCATACAAGGATTGAGGTTTCTATGATATAAGATAAGTAGATTGGATGGATGGTGCCTACTATCCATAGTCCTGCCAGTGCATATATTAAGCCACATGCTACAGGGTGGATTTTAGAATGAGGAGCATGGATTCTTGATGATATTGAAATATGCTGAACTTGGGCAGGTCATTCAAACTTCTGTGAGCCTTGCTTCATAAATCTTAAAATGTTAGTAATAAAGAGGTGGTGAAGTAACAAACATGTGTTCAATTATATTATTTTTAAAAGATTATCTCATTTAGTCCTCTTAGAAATATTAAAAATGAAATATTGTTAGCACAAATTTGAAACTGAAAATTGAAAAAATTATCTAATTTATCAATTTTTTAGAAGTTTTATTATTAAATTGACCTTCTTTCTGGCTCCAAAGTAATTCTTTCAACAATAACAATATCCATGACCAAATAGGATTAAATAAAGTGAAAGTACTTTAAAACTGTAACCTACTATTCAAACATGAAAACATAATTTATACATCAAACAGTTGAATTCATGGTAGTAAGTCAATATTTAATAATGCAGTGTTTTCAACTTGCAGTTTTCTGAGAAAATAATTTTAGATTTCCTAAATAATTAAAATATAATCTAATTCATCCAGGTTTTCATCAATGTACTGTGCATATTAAAGTAACACACTAAAAAGAAAAGAGTACATGGCAGTTACCAATCAGCTTTCTACTTATAAAGTTTGGATATGATTCCACCTCACAAAATATAAGATGTCATCATTTAAAAGTGAAACTGGATTCTATAAGAGCTCCGAGTATGACTTCCAAGTCTTCAATAGAATCACACTTTTAGAATTTTAAACTGGGTTCACATAGCATGCATTGTAAATGTCACATACTGTTAGAGATGTGACAGTGAATAAAATGATCAAGTAGTATGAAAAATATCAGCCTTGACTCAGCAGTAGTAAGTAACCAATCTGGAACACCAGATGGAGAATTAACTGCAATTCAATTATCTATATTAAAATGACTCCTAGGTGCAATTGAAAAAGACACAACATAAAAAAAGGGAAATTGACCATATGTATCTGGTGAAAAAAAGATTTGTCTGTGAAAAATGAATGATTGTTGTACATGAGGCATTTGTTTTGTCAAGGGAGATATTTATGAGTGCAATTCTAGTCACATTGTACTGTTATTGTGAAAAAGGCATAGTACTGTCATGGTAAATTTGTAATTTCTTCTTTCCTACTGCAAACAATTTTTCGATAAGGAAAAGTTACTTTTGGATAAAAGAAATTTTGTTTCCATACATATTCCATTTGAATACTTTTGAATAAATAAAATTCAAAATATAATTCACAGTAAAAGCAATAAAATCTATATGAATGTGTGGGAGAATTTTGGAATCACAGTAATCAGAAAATTAATGTTAAAGCAGCAACGACATGCTTTTGTGCCCATCAGATAAGTAGGAATTAATTAAATTAATAGTGTCCACTTACAGTGTGGGTGTAAGGAAAATGGTGGTATACTATTTTATACAAGTAACGTTAGTATGCATTCCAACAGTACATCCAAGGGCAGATTGGAAGTAAGGATCATATTTTAACGTGTTCGTCTACTTTAGGTGAGCAATTCAAATTCTTAGAAGCTATCTGTCACGATATGTTTAATTGCTCGTGTTGATATATATGCACAAAGGAGTTCATTGTAACATTATAGTGTGTAAAGATTAGAAAATTCTGGTTATCTCCTGGCAGTAAAGGAATGTTTTAAAATTAAAAACTAGCGGAAAATAACACGTCACAAGAAAATACAAAACATAGCAAAGACGTTCTTACAACTACTAGTGCTTAAAATTTGTAAAATTTCTAATCTCCAAAAAAGGTGTGGAGGATGCATAATAAATTGTTTAGTTATGTACTCTATAGTTAATTTGTTCAATTTCAAATGCAAAATGCCTTTATACAGAAATTAAGGACAAGATACTATACAAACATATCTAATTGATATTTAATTCACTATTTTGATTACCAGTACACTTATTTCCATAGGTAACCAATTTGAGGATTATGTGCATGTATTTTCAAAAGATAGAATCAAATCATATATATATACATATAAATTAGTAAATATTAATATATTTTTTCCTAAATTATTTCATTTGCATTTTCCATTTTACTGAGCACTCTGCAAAATATTCTTTTTAATAGTTGCATGTTAATGGTATTTGACCATGCACCTAATAGTGGCTATTTTAATTTAGAGATATAAAGGTTAACTTTGTAATAACAGTGTACAAATAATATATTCCTGTCCCTGATTCAGGTTCAGGGTTTTATTTCTTATTTTCCACTCTTGTAATGGTAATTGAAGCATCAAAGCTCATGAAAATATTTTACAGTTCTTAAAAAGTACAACCACTGTGTTCCCTAAAAGATTGCAACAATTTACAACACATGTAAATAATGTATGCTGATGACTGCTCACATCGAGTTTTGTGACTTCTTTTCTTTGCTGTTTTGATGAGTATAGGATAATACCCATATAGATTTGCATTTATGACTATTGGTAAGAGTAAATCAAACGGTGACTGTTTGCCAATCATCTTTATGTAGTTATTTATTTATTAGTTTATTCATTCATTTAGTGTGTAAGAAATCCTTGCCTTTTGTGGCATATTTCAGGAATTAGATATTTGTAAGTGAATTCATATTTTAATCATAAAATGTTAAATAAAATGAAAATATTGCAGCAAGAGGAATAATATTGAGGATAGCTGAAAACACCAGTGCAACTAATATTTGAATGACATTACTATAATTGGATACATTGTTTACATGCAGGTAAATGAACATACTACCACATAAGTTCTTGCTATGATTAATTTACTTAAAAAGGAATGCTTAATACTATGAACCAAGCATTGTGCATGACACAGTGGATATAACACTGAACAAAATAAACAAAAATCTTTGTGCTTGTCAGGAGGAGACAGAACATACAAAAATAATTAAAACATATGTACTTTTAGATGGTAAAATGTGCTATGGAGAAAAATAAGAAAAGATATAGGGATTTCGTGTGTTAAGCTCTTGCATGGTCAAAAAGGCTGATATCTCAGTAAAAATGTGGAGCAGATGAAGGAAAAGCCATGCAGATGTCTGTGGGAAGAGCTTTCCAGGCACAGGAAATCGTAATCACAAAGTCTCTAGGCACGAGTATGTCCTGCATTTTCCAAGATCAGTGGAGTGAGAGAACTCAGTAGGACAAAAGTCAGTGTGGTTGGGATGAAGACAGACCATATATGGCATTGCAGGCCATCAGAATTTTCACTTATACTCTGAAGGAGGTAGGAGGCCATTACAGAGTTTGCGTGTAGGAATGCCATAATCTGACTAATGTCAATAGTTACTAGGATCCTAGCAACAGAGAAACTAGTTAGCAATGGTCTAGGTGAGAAATGATGGTGACTTGGCATAGGTTTGAATATGAAACCAGTGAGAAATGGTTGGATGCAGAATATATTTTGATGGCGGATGCAAAAATTGTTTGAAATGTTGAATGTAGGTGTTGAGAGAAAGCTAGGATCAAGATTGCCCCAAAGATCATATCAGAAGAAGCAAGAAGAATGGTGTTAACATTTATTAAATGTAAGGGCTCTGTAGAAGGATCATGTGTGAAGGGAGTGTACCTGAAACATCTGTTTTAAAAATGCTTATTTTGATACCTTTTAGACATCTAACTGGAAATGTTGATTAAGCACTTGTATATATGCTTCTGGGGTCCAGACTGGGGGCCTATCTTGAGATTTAAAATTTGGAGTTATAGACATGCAGGTGGCATTTGAAGGGTTGAGATGGAATGAAGTTACCAAAGAAATACATAGAGATACAGAATATCTAAGCATGAGTGCTAATGTTTTACAGATTTGGACAATGAGGTTGATCTGGCAAAGAAAGCTTAGAAGTGTAAATTAAATTATAGGAAATTCAGGACTGAAAGTGACTATTATAGAACAATGAAGATAATTAGTGATTGTGCTGCTACCCATTTATTGCCTTTCAACCCCAAATCCACTCATTTAAAAAAAAACTTTTATTGTAGTAAATGTGACAGTTTGAAGACTTTTTTATGAATTCCACAAAGATTATGTTTTTGAACTAATCCATTCCTGTGGGTATGGACCCTTTTGATTGGGCTATGCCAGTGTCTCTGCCCTCTTGTTGGGTCTGATATAAAAGGAGACACACAGAGAGACAGGCACACACAGAGAAAAAAGAAAATGCTTTATTTGATCCAGCCATGTGAGAGAAAGGACTCCAGGTTTGCCCAAAGCTGAGCTCAAGTAGAGAAACCCCAAGAGGCTCAGGGAGCTGAAGCCCAGGGAGAGATGACTGTTTGGCAACAGCTGAGTTCAAGGAAAAATTAGAGAGACTGGCAAACCCACTGTCTTGCCTGATTGCCATGTGGCAGGAAGCTAGGATTACCAGTAGCTGACTTTTGTGTGTATGTGTGATTTTTTATTTTTCTCTTTTATATCTATTTTTATTTTTGCTTTTGAATAGTGTTGGTTTTTTTTTGGGTGACAAAGCAACTCTGGTGGTGTCTTGATTTGGAATAGTTATATATATATAGCGAAATGTATCCTCAAGTCTTTTGCCAATTTTTTAATTGATTTGTTTATATTGTTGAGTAGTAGGATTTCTTTTAAATTCTGGATATTAAACCATTATCAGATAAGTGGTTTGCAAGTATTTTCTCCAATTCTGTAGGTTTTCTTTTATATACACAGAGTCCTTTGATGCACAAAATTTTAATTTTGATGAGGTCCCATTTATATTTTTCTTCTTCTGTCACTTTTGGTTTAAAGCCTAAGAAACTTGCATAACAGAAGGTCCTGAAGTTGATTCCTTATGTTTTCTTCTATGGATTTTATTTAGAGTCTTGGTTCTTATAATTAGGTCTTTAATATATTTTGAGTTAAGTTTTGTATGTGGTGTGAGATAGGGTCCACCTTCATTCTTTTACATATGGATATCCAGTTTTCCCATTATCATTTGTTGAAGAGACTATTCTTTCCCAATGAGTGGATTTGGCACCCTTGTCAAAACTCAGTAGACCATAGACGTAAGAATCTGTTTCAGAACTCTCTAATCAATTTCATTTGTTTTTATATCTGTCTTTGTACCATAACCATGCTGTTTTGACAACTATAGCTTTGTAATAGGTTATAAATTAGCAAGAGTGAGACCTTTCGCTTTCTTCTTCTACCTTATGAAGGTATTGGCTATTCAGGGCTATTTACACTTCCAAATAATTTTGATGACTGGCTTTTCCATTTTCAAACAATGCTGCTAGAATTTGATTGGGATTGTATTGAGTTTGCAAATTCCTTTTGGTAGATTTTACATCTTGGCAATATTTAGTCTTTCAATCTATGAACAAGGGGTGCCTTTCCATTTATTTAGGTCTTCTTTAATTTCTTTTCGTTATATTATGTAGTTTTCCTTTATATCCTTGGTTAAATTTATTTCTATATATCTTATTCTTTTAGTTGCTATTGTAAATGAAATTTGGAAAAAATTTCCTCTTCAGACTGTTCATTACAGGTATATAGAAACACTACCAATTTTTACATATTGCTCTTGTATCTGACCAGTTTGCTGAATTCATTTGTAAGCTCTTGTTGCATTGTTCTAGATTTTTTCAGGATTTTTAAATAAATAGGATCATGTCATCTGCAAATATCGAAATAGTGCTTCTTCCTTTTCAACTTGGATGCCTTTATTATTCTTGCCTAATTTCTTTGCCTAGAACTTCCAGTACAATGTTTAATAATCGTGATTACAGTGGGCATCCTTGTCTTGTCCAGATCTTAGAGTGAAAGCTTTCAGTCTTTCACTGTTGAATATGATGTAGCAGTGGATTTTTCATATATGCCATTTATCATTTTAAGTAAAAGTCCTCCTACTGCTAGTTTTCTATGTGTTTTAGCACAAAGGGGTCTGGAGTTTGTCCAATGGCTTTTCTGTATCAATTGAGAAGATAATGTTCCACTAATGATTTTCTTATGTTGAACCATCATTGCACACCTGGAATAAATCTTTTAAAGCACTGTTGGATTCAATTTGCAGGTATTTTGTTGAAGATTTTTGCATCTATATTTATAAGGGATACTGGTCTGTAATTTTCTTTTGTTGTGATATCTTTGTATTAGTCAGATAAAGGGGTGCTGATGTAAAGTACTAGAAATCCATTGGCTTTTATAAAGGGTATATATCTGGGGTAAATGTAAATTCACAAGGCCCTAAAGAGTCCAACTCAAGGCTGCTTTCTCATCAAATTCTGTTGCCTGGACTCTCCTTCTGGGGCTTCCTCTTCCTCTTGAGGTTCGGTGTTCCCAGGTTTTTCCAGATCTCAGCTATAAGCTGGCACAGGGTTCATCTCTTAGGGCTTCCTATATCAGTCTGACCTAGGACCCATGTCTTTCCAGGCCTTATCAGCTACTCAGCTGCAAATTATTAGGCAAATGGCATATCTCTTCTCCAGCTTTAGTTGTTTGAGACTTCTTCTCGGCATCTACAGAGTTCTCTCTATTCCTGTGTATTCTTCTGTGTATGTCTTCTTGAATGAGTGTCCATTTATATAGGCCCACCAAGGTGGCAGGGACTCAACTTGATTTATACCCTACTGAAATGATCAAACCAAAGCCCTAATCTTAACATAATTCTTGTAGGGCAGCTCTTTTGGAGACAAACTCTCTCTATTTTTTGTTTATTCATGAATGTCTCAAACTATTCCTCATTTCTGAAGGATGGTTTTGCTAGATAAAGAATTTGGAGCTGGCAGTGTTTATCTTTTAGTTCCATAAATATATCATACCACTGACTTCTTCCACCATGGTTTCTGATGAGAAAGTGGCCCTCAGTCTTTTCTCTTGCTGCTCTTAGAATTCTCTTTATCTTTGGCATTTGACATTCTGAATAGTATGAGCCTTGGAATAGGTCTATCAGAGTTTATCCTATTTGGATAATGTTGCATTTCTTGGACATATATATTTATGTCTTTCATAAGAATTGGGAAATTTGTAACCATTATTTCCTCAAAAAATTATTTCTGTTCCTTTCCCTTCTGTTCTCATTCTGGGACTCTCACAATATCAATGCTGTCACACAAGTCTCTAAGACTCTACTCAGTTTTTATCTATTCTTTTCTCTGTTCTTCTGACTATATGACCTCAATAGTCCTGTATTCCAGTTCACTGATTTTCTTTCTTCTGTTGCATGCCTCTAGTGTCTTTTTTTAAAACAATTTGTTGAAGTATATAATTCATACATGAGCATACATAAACTATAAGTGTTCAGTAAACATTGTGATCTTACAAAACACACATGCATAACATCAAACAGGGATCCCACACATCACTCCCCGCCACAAACACCCTGCATTGCTGTGAAACATTTGTTAACAAATCATGAAAGAGCATCATCAAAGTATTACTACTAATTATCGTCCATATCTTCCTCCCCTATACAATTTTTTTAAGGATTCATTTATTTATTTACTTTTATCCATTTCTACTAGGCCCCCCTCCATTTTTGCTGTTTCTGTGTCCATTCACTGGACACCTCTGTGTCCATTTTCTGTCCTCTCTTCTCATCCTTCTCCTCCTATATTCACCAGGATTGGATCCTCGGAATCTCCGATGTGGGAGAGAGGCGTCCTACGGCCTGCTCCACCTGAGTTCCTGGTCTTTCAGTGCATCTCATCTTGGCTCTCCCTTGTGTCATTCTCCTGTTACACCATCATCTTGCTGTGTGGCTCATGGGGACTGGTGGCGCACCCACGCATAGGACCTGGCGGCTGTGGCACACACGCCTTCTATATTTTTCTTTTTTTAAATTTTTACTAGGAGGTCCTGGGGGTCGAACCCAGGTCCCTCCACATGGGAGATGGACACCCAACCACCTGAGGCACGTCCGTCCCCCTGCTATATCTCTTAAGCTTGACCAAAGATACTCAAAGTTACAGTCTTTTCCCATACGGGATGGTCATATAATAAATCAGACTTAGTTTATCACCAGCAGTCTAAAAACCATACTGAGGGATTAAAACTAGGTCTGGGGACACATGCATGGTTTCTAATACAGCAAATGTTTAGCCTACCCTGATTATCACAAAATCAGGACAGTGAGAATACTTGCATTCTAGTGTCATTTTATTCTCCATTATTGTGTTTTTATCTCCATAATTTCTGCTATGTTTCTTCTTAAGCTTTCTAATTCTTCTTTATGTTCATATATCATCTTCTTATCCTTTAGATCTATATTCCATATATCATTTATTTCTATCTATATTTCCTTCCACTCCTTGAATTGATTTAGGAGATTTACTTGATCTTCTCTGATTAGTTGTTT
>PVKH010018883.1:0-15004 GCA_004027955.1 Chaetophractus vellerosus | reverse complement strand
TGTCTGGGTGTCTCAAAGTAGTGTACAGAAGGCAAGAGCAACTTTTTGGTAAATAGGAAGGAAGAAATATTCTCTTAAGGAACATAAAATAGTTGCTACTCATGGTTCTGAGAAATACCTGTGCTATACACAAAGTGAGAAAGTATAACAAATTCCAAGGTTAATAAATTTGTGTTAATAAATTTGCCAATCGATTATATTTTCAACTAAACAAGTGTGGGCATGAGAATTCACTTTTTTGTCTGTTAATCCCATTCCACGAATGATTTTTAAAAGTCATATTAGAGAAAAGTTAGTAAGAAAACACTTAGGTACCTAAAGGATTTATGCCCTAGGAAAAGAACCTATTTCCTTTACATCCCTCCCATTTCCCATTATATATTATGCTAATAATTAATTTTTGAACAAGTACCAAACACATTCTTCCAAAGCACATAAAAGTATTTTGGATAGGATGTGCTGCAAGTAGAAACTTAACTGTTCTGTATTTTTTTTTTCATTAGCAAAATAGGACATGAATATACAGATGCCAGTGGCATCCTTAAAAGATAAATGTCAATATACTGAAAATATAATGTCTGAATTTTTACTGCCCTTCAAATATCTTGACCTAGGGAATAAAGCACATTTAAATTAGCTGTTCAAAGCAGAGAGTAGAGATCATGTTATCATACAACATTGAGACAACTATCAAATACATTTTTTAAAAAACTCTCATTTGTATTGTAGAGCAGTAGCATTATTAATTCTCTGGCTTCACTTAGCTTCATTCTATGTTCACAATTCAAAGTGTCCAGTTCTACATCTGTTCCACAAAGTTGGCATCTTTATTCCACCATTGGGAAGAAATTCCCCAATTAAAAATTGTCCAAATATAGTTTTTTTCCCCTTTTGCTTTCTGTGTAAAATGCTACAGTGGGTAACCTGCAACCTTGATCCCAAAGGGCAGGAAGAAAATTTATATCACTAAACATATGCAAATAGAAACAAAGCATTCCATGCTCATGATCAAAACCATTTTCCTGGGTCATCATTACTATTTGAGTAATGAGAAGAAACTCTCTTCACAGAAATTTAAGGAAAGGTATTCTCTACTGCTGAGTAATTAAATCTATCCCGTATTCACCAAATTTGGAACAAAAAACCCCACATCAATTCCCAGATTGTGACCCTAAGCTTGGCCATTTCTAAGGGCCAGATTCTGCAAGCTATCTACCAAACTAATGAGAATAATCATTGCAATTCGAAGTTCTAACTTCATTAACTCACTCATTATTCATTCGTTCAACCATTATTTGACTGTCTGCTCGCAGAATGCAAAAAACACACTTATCCCTGTTGAGTGTTTGCATTATTCTATACTATTGACTTGCTAAACCTGTCCATCTGAAAATAAAACTTGCATTTTAATTATTGGTCTAGACAAAGCAATGAAGGCGTTCCTCCTGTTTCTTATGTCTGCTATAAATTATATATTTCTCAACAATAGGGCATTGATTTTCAACTGCAAGTAAACAAGGCATCTGGACCTTGTCTTAATGAGATAAAGTTTAGTCTGTTCTTTCTCAGTGGGATGGTTTTTCCTTTTTAATTGGTAGCAAAAAACTTCAGCTGCATATCCTTTTTCTGCCAATGGTGAATTCTACATGGGAATGAGGTTGCTGTAGAAGGCTTTCCAATATAAATGCTGCTTTAGAACTAATTCGATAAAAATCACAGGAAAAACCTTGTTTATTACTTGAGAGGAAACTTAAAAACATTATTTTACTCCCTGGATTCCCTGACTAATAATGGAAAAAAATAAACTTAGGTTCAGATTTCTCCACTGAAATCTTCCAACAAAAGGTCAATTTATTTAAACATGTTATGTCGATAGTATAGGTCTATCTAATGTCTTAGACCAAAACTACGGTAAAAAATATGCATAAAAGCATGGCACTTGCAATGCTCTGTCTCTAAAATAAAAATGCAATCACTATAAAACAAGGGACAAAAAATGACATGGGAATTGTCACGACAAAACCAGAATTCTAAAAATATTATCTGTGATATGATTAAGGACCAATTAATTTAAGCAGGGCTTTCCCTAGAGACTACCTGGGAAACCTCATCCACAACTTTACAAAAAAAGATCACACTGCATATAACAGGCAAGAACCCTTTCAAGTTAATGAGGATTAAAAAAAGACACGCAAAATACTTTTTCTCCATTAGTGTTTTTTAAATTGGATCTTGTCACTACCTGCTGAAAACCACTCCATGGATTCCACTGCACTTGGAACACATATAAAATCCTCATCACGGCCTCAGCCCTTTCCTACCTTGCCTTCTTCTAGTATCCACACTGCATCGCTCCCAGCTGTACTGGTCTTCTTGCAGGTTCTCAGATGCACTTAGGTCTTTCCTGCCCCAGGGCCTTGGTACTTGTGTTTTCTCTACCTGAAGTTCTCTTTCCTCTTTGTTGGATAACTTTGAGGCATTCTTTAGGGGATCCCATGGCACTTCTTTAGAAAGGCATGTCATGACTACCCAATCCCAGGTACTTTTTTCATGTTACTCTCTTGTAACACCCAAGGAGATTTCCATCACTAATCTTTCTCTTAGAATCCTATTATTTTCCTTCTCTGTATTTATTAGAAATGGTAATTATGTATGGGAGTATGATTTCTGTTTGTTCATTTGTTTTTAATGCCGTTATACTCCACTAGCTAATAGGTTTCATGACTATAGGGACAATAGAGTGATGGAATGTCATTCCCTTGGTTAAGTTACATCGCATAAAACTCTTGGTAGACTCTCATTATGGCTTTGAAGAAGTAGGCTGCCTTGTTCTGAGAGGGACATTTGACAAGGACCTTTGGGCAGCCTCTGGACACTGAGAGCAGACCCCATGAACAGCCAGGAAGAAAATGGTCCCTCAGTCCTACAGTTGAAAAGAGATGAATTCTACCAATAATCTGAGAGAACTTGAAGTGGTTTTCCCCTGTAGAGCCTCTGCTGAGACCACTCCCCTGGCTGATACCTGCTTTGCAGCTTGGTGAGACCATAAGCAGACAACCCAGGTAAACCATACCTGGACTCCTATTCCACAGAAACTGAAATAATGCACGTTGTTTTAAGCTGCTAACTTTGTGGTAATGTCTTTATGCTGCCAAACTGCTGTCAAACACTCTTTTTTTGTCTTTCATATTCTGATTTTATTTTCTGTTATTTAAAGACTGAATTCTGGATGGTAGGACTTTTCTTCTTTTTTTAGAGATGGATTCAACAGAGATCTAATCATTTTTAAATATTTTTTTTTCTTGTGATATAATTATAGAGGTATTTTATTTTCATTTTAAATATGCACTCTGGTTTGGAGGCCTTAATTTATTTACAACCAAGTGCTTGCTATGTGCACCTTGGACAAAACAGAAGAAGCAGATGCTTAAGTTAGGGTCCACTGTGGGGATATGTTGAAGTCATTGGACAAAACATATGGCCCAATAATATAATACAGACTGGATAGTAATAAAAGAGCTCAATATATACATACAATGTTTCTATGACATATTTATTCAACTCTCATCACTGAGTGGTTGGGATTCCATTCCTTCTTGTTTGGAGACAGAACAGGAGGCCAGAGGTCCTGAAAGAAGTTTTTGAAGACTTGTGCAGTGGTTACTGGTAGAGAGAATGGAGGAACTGTTTTTCTCCTGTCTTTATGTAATTTCAGGTACCAATTATCTACCTCTTTCCTAAAACCTGTTTCTAAAAATGTTTCATTTTTACTTTTATTCATTTTGTGAAATGTAATCCTACAACATAACTCCACTTCTACCTACTTGTAATTTTTTCAGAGTGCCTTCTAATCAAAGAAATCATTTGTTCCACGCTGCTGGTTATAATTTTGAATGGCTATGATCCCCTGTATAATAGACATCAAATGTGTACTCCCGAGGTGCTCTCTTCTGCACAGGCTTGCTGTCCTGGTACACAGGGAGGGAAGAGCTCTGGACATGGACAAAGAAGACCTATATTTAAGCCTGGGCCCTGTGATCAAGAGTATACTTCTAACTGACTTATTTTGTATAAAACTTATAATCAGTCTCCCTTTGCTTATTTCTTAAAGAACTGCTTAGACTTGAGAGGAATAGGAGTGCACAATAATGGTTCCCCATTTCTGATCACCCAGATCAACTAGAGAGAAAAGTAACATAATCCCAAAAGGATTATAGTATCTGAGTACAATTTGGTTTTTGAAAACTAATGTACTATATACCAAAACAACTATCTGAAAAGCATTCTGTCACCAAATAAATACACCATGACAAATATTTGCAGTCTATCTCTTCTTAGTACCCTCTACTTCCCTCCTCTCTATTTTAGGTCATACCATGCCTCTTCTCTAGAGTTTTATCTCTACTTAGCTAACTTTTTCTAAGCCCAGTTAAAATCCTGGGTCCTTGGTAGCACTTTCTCTTGAGTCCCTCAGTTTAAAGAGCTTACTCCCTTTTTTCTAAACTTAGAAACTAACCTAAAGTCTCTTCAGGACATTTCCTCTGTGGTCTTGACATCAATCTAAATTTTTTATTATTTACTTATATATATATATATATATATTAGATATCAATTCTTTGAAATATGTTGTAAATGAATTTAAAATATCTTTTCAATTTGATGACCCTAAACTACCTTTTATGTTCAGATGAATGGCAAGAACTTTACAGTCTTAAAAGAAGAGAGAGAATTAGACAAGTACAGCAATTACAAAGTAGAACATGGGAGTAAGTGAAGTAGACATTAAAAATAAAAAAGGAGCAAAAGTTTGCATCTGGTTGGAGGAATCAGGTAAGGCTTCTCAGTGTAAAGGTCTTGAAATAAGCCTCAGTATCACTGACATTTCCAAAGGCTGAGACTGAGATTTGGCAGGGGAAGAGCATTTGAAGGGAACAGCATGAGAAAAAATGTGTTGGCAGAGCAACCCAGGGCATGTTCTTGAACAACTCATGTTTGTTGGACACACAGCTCCTGGGTAGGACTGGGGCTCACACTTGGGAGAACGCTTGGTGTGGAGATGAAGTGAAGGCATTTAATTTGACTGAGTGGGAAGCCACTGAAGGCTTCTGTCCAAGGAAGTCAATAGGGCTCAATATTTGCTAACATTTTAATTTTATTTATACTACCTCCCCATTGGGACCCAATGGAAATATTAAAAAGAATACCTTTAATTGCAGAAGCAAAAGAAAAATATTTTCCATATTCATAATCAACTGCAGCTTGATCACTCTTTTATAAGTGCATTTCTTCTGGAATAAGTCTATTTTCTTATATTTTACCAAGGTTCACAGTACTGTTCTTCGGTGATCCATGGATATTTTCAATCCCTTGTTCCAAAGATTTGCTTTAGGTCATAATTAAAGAAGGAAAAACTGGTATGCTTCCTCACCAGTGTTTCTCAAATCATCTTTTAAAGTTCTTTCTTGTAGAGTAATCAATAAGAGGATATTTCCAAAGAGGCCAACATGACTTACAAATAGATCGCCTTTCCAGCAATAGAAAGCTACCTTGGGGGAAGGAAACTACTTAGCCTCCTGTGTGGCAAGTACATTAAGGATATATAACCCAATAATTAAACTGATGAAGAGTCGATAGACTCTAAAGGACTGGGAGGAAAAAACAAAAAGCACATAAACATTCCCCTCCTTCAGTTTTCTTTAAGAGCATCTTTTAAATCACTAATGGGAAAAAAAAGAAAATTAATAAACTAACTGCTTATAATTCTGAAATTATCTACAATCTCTGCTAATCCTCATAATATTCTCCTGGGAAGGGTTGGTTTATACCCCATATTTGGCTATATCAAAACCACCAAAGGGAAATAGAACTACTCAAAATATGTAAAAAAAAAAAAAAAAAAGGCAGTCGAGTTATTTTTAGTTACTGTGAATATTAAAGAAACTAGTCATGTGATTATTCAAGTGTCCATTGTGCTGAGCTTTGTTTCATTTCTCTCTTGAATGAAAGCAACTTCAGCAGGCAGGCAGGACCCTCACTTCCTACAAACATAATAAGGTCCATAAAATTATAACATAAAACCATAATGATGTAGCACGAAGAAGACAAAAGAGGAGCCAGTGTTTTAGGCCAATCTTTGCTTCTAACTATAATAATGTATAGAATAAGAGACCAAATATGTTTTGGGAGACATATTAGTTTTCTCATTTATTAAATGAGTGTTGATACAGGAGTTAGTCTTTATGATCCTTAAGGTTGCTACTTTTATGCCAGATTCAGGTATGATTCCAATCTTTCTCTCCCCAATATCCTGACTTCTAACTCCACCTGTACACAAACAAACACTGTACTAGTCCTGTTTCCTATTTTCTTGCTTTCCATTGCTCTGCTTCCCATCCATAGTAATACTTGATCTGTATTAATTATTGTTGGGTTGAGAAGTTTCCTGCCCTCAAGTCAGTATGCTGCATTACAACCTGGGCTTCAGAGACAATGTCATGACCCACTGGCACTGTGGCAGGACTCTCAAAGTCCTTAAAATCATCTTAAAAGTTATTGTTTGATGCCATTAAAGCCAGCCCGATCTCATTTCTCCAAAATGAAACCTGGCATGGCTTACATGTGAGACAACTAGGGAAGACTTGGTTCATAGTCCAAATTTATCAGAAGGTGGCTACACACACACACATGAACATGAAATAGGTGATAAGTCCTGATTTCTTTTACTGACACTTTAGCTACCCTACGTCATTTAAAAAATTTATTCACTTCTTATTTCCATGTTTACAACTCTGAATATAATATATAAAGCAAGTCAGTCATTGAGAATGGAATTTATTAAGAATGTTACATAAAAGCAATTTAAATATTTTTCAAAAGCTGGTTTACTTCAAACTGTATTTCCAACTGTCTCATTATTGAATAATATGCCCATTCAAACATGCAAAAAACATTTGCTTTTAAAATCAAAATAACTCATTAGTAATCCACACTAAATTTTAACAAACATGATGATAATCGGCATATTTTAGGGGTTTCATGAAGGAGGTATAACTCGTTGGTTATAAACGAATGATTATATGACACTCCTAAACCCTTAATTGCACTGAATGAAGAGACAAATTGAAAGCACACTATAACAAAAAGAATGGGATAGTAAACAATTGCAGATGAAGGTTGTCAAAAAGAATGGAATATGGGGATGCAGCTATGGCTCAGATGGTTGGGCTCCCGTCTACCGTATGGGAGGCCCCGGAAATCCCAGGTTCGATTCCCGGGGCCTCCTGATGAAGGCAAGCCGGCCTGAAGGCAAGCCAGCCCACACAGTCAGCTCACTGCCCCCACACAGCAAGATGACCCAACAAAGGGAAAAAAAGCAGACACAGAAAAGCAAATGGACACAGCGAGCACAAGCCCCAAGGCGGGGATAAATAAATAAAAAAGTAAATAAAGCTTAAGAAAAAAAGAATGGAATATGAATATAAGATACATGAGTTATTAAAAGATTACAGTTTTATGGAGTTCTTATCTTCAATTAAAATAAATTACACAGATAATGAATCCACAAATTAAAACAAATGTCTCTCCATTGTTAAATGTATGATTAAATACCATTCTTGTTAAATGTGTTGTTAAATAATTTCTGTAAATACCTCCAAACAGATATTTTATACCATTGAAAACAAAATGTAGCAAGAATATTTCATTGTCATAGAGAACACATGTTCTTCTTAATATCCATATTCTTCTAATCTGATATTCATTTTAAATGGCTAAAGGTAGTTTTGACACTTCTGAAAGAATAAAAATGATTCAGATTGCTTGGCTAAAATTCTGTTAATAATGAACTAAGGATTTTCACATGCAATCTTCCTTCTCTATTCTTTATCACATAAATGCATTCAATCCGTTTTAATTAATGTTTGGAATGATTCGCTCTCAACTGAAAATATTAAAATTTACGATGAACTAAAGAGACTTTTTTGAATTGCTGATCTCCTGTATGTTAGATTTCTAAAGGAACTCTTGCCTGTTTCAATAGCAAAACACATGTTTTTAAACATAAAAACCAGCAGTCAATACTATTTGAATCATAGTCATTTAACACTGAGCTGTTTCAGAAGAAGAGGAATAAGGTTGGCTATTTGCTACAATGAAACATATAGTTTTTACAATTCTGAGGTATTTCTAATATAAAAAATTGTGCAGAAATATCTATGTGAGATTACACGATATACCAGGGTGTTGGGAGAGGAAATAAAACAACAGAGGAGACTTTCTTAGCTACTTCAAATATTTCTATAGCGTTAAGTAGTCTACATGGCATAACCTCTCTAAAGATGAGAAAGTTGAGGATAATAAGCCCTTTTCCTGTTTGAGCCCATGATTTCACCCACATTCACATCAGAGAAAGGCCAAGACAGCTGATGCCAGCAGAATTTTTAAGCCCTAAACCAGGAACAGGCAGGTGGAGGGGTGGCTTGACAAAATAATTTGTTTAAGCAACTGAATTGTATTCCAGATTACCAGGGTCCCTTATTATGAGTCATTGATAAGATTTTGTCTTTACATAGTTTTTAAAGCTTTTCGAGAACTTTCATATCTGGTTGATTAGTTCATCCTCACACAAGAAGGTTAAAGGACAGACATTATTATCTTCATTCTACTAATGAAGAAATGACTCGAAAAAGTTAGGTGTCTTCTTAGTTCTCTTTTATCTTTTGAAAAATGAGAAAATACAGCTCAAGTCTTTTTTCCCTGCTTATCCAATCCTCTTTCCAGTCTATTAGTGATCCCACAACTGGCTGACCACAAACAACTGAGGTGACACAGAATAAGTTTAAAGTGTCCAAGTCCTGAAGTCCAAATGCAAATCCACTTTATCTTGAGAAGGAATCCTATACATATGTATACTTTTATTTTTCAAATATGCCTAGAAATTATTTGATGACTTAAATATATATTTGCAGAAGTCTTTTACTGAATTCACAATAGACTTTTGTCTTTGTGTATTTTCTTAAATCACTGGAAACTAAAAGTACAACTCCTTATACCATGGAGGTGGGCAAAAATTGTTGATGTCGAAATGGGATGCTATACTAAATTAAGCTAGGAGACTTTATGTCATGGAAGTCTCCAAGAGACTTTCCTTACCAGCCAAACTAAATTAAACACCCACTCAGTCTTAGTATTCGGTTTTTCTGCCCTCTTTCCTCTGTAGAGAACTCATCACAGACAGGCAAGTATTCAATTATCTTGCAACTTGTTTTTATGTCTGCTCTGCTCCACCCCTCACCCACCACAAGAGGGTGAGCGCTACAATGGTAGGGGCAAGGTCACTCTAGTTTACTGTCCTATGGAGGCTTGGCCAGGCACCAGGCAAAGGCAGCTCAGTTGACTAAATATTCAACAAGTGTTGCCACAATTCTTCTCCAAGCTGGTTTGTGGCTCTCTCCTCTGAGAGAGCAGGTGATTACCATGTATGTAGAAACACAACTGTGGCAATGAAAATGGTGACTGCTAATGGTTTTGGGGTACATACCTCACCAGGCACTGCGCTTAGTACCTTACACACATACTGTATTTGCAACCCAGCGTGTAAGGTGTGTGTTACTGCCTCTGCTTTGCAGATAATGCAACTGATTCTCAGAGGATTTAGGCGCATTAGGCTGGGCCACACGACTAGTAGGAGACACTGATGTGACTCATTTAGTATTTTACTATTTTTCTGACGTGACTTGTAACTACAATTGCATGTTACTAAAAATTTTGTCCCAATACACCAGGTTGTATACTCCTTCATACCACTCCAAACACTTGACAACACATACTAGGTCACAGCCTTGCTAATGAAAAAGAAGAGACAGCAGGTTCCATCGAGGTGCTACCTGTCATCTCTAACTTTTGTGCATTCATTAAGGACCCTACTCTTTCTTTAGAGTGCAACAGATGTTTCAGCATTAACTAAAGTCCCCCATCATTTTTCCCCCAACTCCTGGAGAAGAGGAGAGTGGAGAGAGAAGAGACGTGGTCACAAAGGGAAGTCTGTGATGCTGAATCAGCCTCAGTGCTGAAGTGCTGGCAGAATGATGCAGTGACTGCCCGGAGCGGAATCAAAGAGCCACTTTGTTAGAAACGGGGGGTGGGGGGTGGGGGGGGGTGGTATTACGGGATGCAACATTTAGCTAGAAGAAAGTCGAGCCGCAGGCAGAAATCATGGCAATTATTGCATGAATCTGGGGGCATCACATTCAGTCTGAACACTAAAGAGATGACAGTCTTCTGCTCGGAGGCAAAGGACAGCATTGAAATGCGCACCCCACCAGCCTCCACCCCCTTTACCCAGTGCACAGCATCAAAGGGAGTTCACAGCTCAGCCTGGTTTTGCCTCAGGGTTGACAAATGCGAAGTCGACCCCTCCTTACCACCACCTGGTTCCCTCTGGACCTTCTAATGGTTCAGAGGGCAGAGGAATAACACAATTTGTCAGGAAAGGGACAAATGCTGCAATAACAGCGTCCACCTAAACTGAGCAAATGCTCAGTTTAATTGTCTCTACAAGTCAACCTAGCAGGAGTTTAGCTGGGGAAGCTGACGATCCAAAAGAAATTATTTTCTTATCTTTTATTGAAAATTTCAAGGAAAACACATGCCACAGTCCCTCGGGACAAACCAGAGAATCACAGGGACAGGGAAGATGGATGTCTTCCAATGTCTTGGCACATCTAACTTTAAGATATTGAGAATACTATCATAACTTTCTGCCTTAAGTGTCTTTATTAGAGAAACGAGATTTATGTTTTTGGTCTAGGGGGCAAAAAAAAGTTGGATGTCCATTAAAGGTCCTGTGTCAGTCACTCAGCCTATCTGATTAGGGGCACATAGGGCATAATTTCAAAGATAAACTTATCTTCCTTTGGGTGGCCAGGCTTCTCTTCCTTGTAATTTACTTTTATACATTCCCTTGAAGCTTTCTGGCACATTATATAACTTTTTTTTTTTTTTTGATGTTAAAAGTTCCTGCAAGATACAGTAACTCTCTAGTTTCCTGATTTTCAAAAATGAATGTACACATATGTTTAGCATCAGGCTCTCTTATATCCAACCATAAATCTGTACACTAAAGGAAAAGTACATATATTTTAAATAACTCACATATAGCAGAGTGAATTTGCATTGCACTGAAGGAAATCAGGTGAACTTAAAATGTAAAATTAAATTGGATCACAATCTCTCCATATTTGTAAGTTTGAAATCTCCATAGTTGTCTAAGTGATGTCTAGGAGAAGATGACTGGTAATTAACTTGGAGTTCTGATGACTTTTAACACTGGCAATTATGGTTCCAAGACCAGCCATTAGGCCTCTTTGTGTTCATACATACTGCTACCTCATAATCCTTTCATAATCCTCATCATCAGGTTAGCATCAGTTTACACGAAATTCAACTCAGATATTATCTCTACCATGACGGCTTCCTTGACCACAGTCTATCTGATAATGCCCTATCAGGAGTTCCTACTGGAGTCTCTTTTCTTCTTTCTACCCTTTGTTGTAATCCTACACTAGTTTTCTTTCCCTTTTCTAGTCTATATGCTTCTTGAAGGAACTGACCTTTATCTTGAGGTTGTTTTCAAGTACCAAACATTGTGCCCGACACTTATTAATAGACACTCTACAAATGTTTGTTGGATAAATGAATATATGAGTGTACACTGAGTTGGAAGTCACCATATTTGATATGACATGAGAAACAATGGAAGTCAAACTTCTCCAATTAAAAAAAATTACTGATGCCTGAAACTCTACCATTCATGATTTATTTTGTAAATGATTTATTGTATTATTCCTGTGAGACTATTAAAATGTAAATAGTCTTGTAAGAGTTAGCAGAGTCACTAACTTCTGACCTTGAATTAGTTTTTAGGTCTTCCGCTATCACCAGGGAAAACTGGGAGCATAATATTGCAAGTTATAGGTGGTAAGAGAAAAGAGAGATAGCAAAAGAATGAAACTGAATTGTATACCAAGCAAGGGAGAAGAATAAAACTACCGTTATCAGCTTCATAATTTTCCCTGGCACCTGCTCTTGCTTTCCAGCTACATACCCAGTACTCTCCCTGTGTTTCTATTATTTTTAGGAATTGAACAAAAAGTGAAAGAGACTATTTTCTTTCATTGGACAACAAATCTTGGTAAACAATGAAAGAATCCCACATGAGTCTCTGACAAACCCACCTTCCCTCTTTACTACACTCAATTCCCCAAACTCTTATGCCAATGCCTCCCCACACTCCAACTTCCTAGTCTTACAGTTTTTTGATTTTTGGGGGCTATTACATGCTCTAATATATCTGCTCAGTTTTCTGTAGTGGCCTTTCCTTGTCTGCTTCCAATATCTCTCCTGATACCACTAATGCAATCTCTGGAGAGCTAGAGCTGACAAGAGCATTGACCTATGTTTCCTTGCCTACCTCCTCAGGCCAGCTTTCTCAAGGGCCACCCAGGGAGGAGGCTGGCCTCCGGCATTTTCCCACAGAGGACCACACTCCTTTCCAGAATTGCCATTCATCAACTTCATCATTCAGATCTGATCTAACATCTAATTATTCTGATTATACCACATTTCTGTGGTGAGTCTTATTACTTTTGCACTTTATTGAACACAATACATTCCAGAATTATCAACTGAACTAATCTGCCCCAATGGTGGAAATTAAAGTTCTAAAGCTACACAGATTGTAGAAACTACTTTCTGGCACTGTCATACATCTCATTTTGTTCCTCTTATAACAATAATAATACCTTGCAAAAAAAAAAAAACAACACACGTTTCTTGCAAAGAGGTGACCTATGTTTCAAGAGCCAAGGAATGAGAAGGTTCATGCATTTCCTATAATAGCTACCTGAGTCATTAGGATACACAGCTTCTCACTGCAAACCCAGCAAATGTACTGGTGTTAAATTAGCTGCAGAATGGCTCCCTGGTTGTCTTTTTAATAATAATAAAAAAAAAAGAGACAGAGCCTGCAAATGAGAAACATGATCCCTCACTTTCAAAGAAAAGCTGTTTCCATATTTGCACTCAGACCCAAATGTTGTATCCAATTTCTCTGTACCTTCTTAAATAGTGGAGGCACATTAAATAAGTACCAATTTCTTTTGATCAGATCTAGGCATCACCTCAAACACTGCAGCAAGTTAATTTATGGAATAGCTCAAATATTGGACAAAATTCCTGAAATTAAGGAAAGGTCTTTAGAATTCCATCAAATTTCCTATGTTTCAATTCCTACCTCTCCCTCCCTTCCCTTCCCTCCCCCCCAATACAAATCTGGTGTAGAGGGAGCGTCGCCAAAAAAGTGACTAATAAGAAGAGAGAAGATAAAGGTTCATATTGACAAAGAAATTTGGTGAGCACCCAAAAGTCTACCCTGCCTACAAAGTCTAATCTATGCTCCCCACACGTCTGTGATTCCTGATAAGTTTCCCAAGACACAGTTGAGTATGGAACTCAATTGGCTTTGTTATAAAGATTGTCTGCAGTGATATGAATTCCGTTAGGCAATGGGAGATCTGAATTTACTGGAAGGTGACAGCAAAAAAGCAGAATATAAAGAAAATATCTAGCAACAGAGGTACTGGCCCAGCTGTTTTTGTATGTAGCATGAATATAGAGATTTGTACAGAGTGACCATGTGGTTATGAACATTTTCATGATGTTAGTCTTCTCTAATCCTTAGTCCATATTCCATTCTAATAAAATATACATGCCCCTGCAAAAGATAATTTAAGGTAAGTTCCCCCTCTATATGAGAATATGAATGCTTATAACCTTATCCACACAATGTAGAATAGGCAGGCAGGAACCCATAACCTAATATTTTGAGGCAATTTATTCAGGTTCAGTAAAATGCCTTTGAACTTAAACACTTTTTTTTCCAGAGGTTATACAGTACAGTGAAGGAGAGAAAATGATCTAGATAATTATGCTGAAAATATAAAGGAAAGAATTTTGGAGATTATTGTGACCTTTCTTTTACAAGTGGGAAATAAGATAAAGTCCAAATCTTCAGTACAATAATATTTACTCATCATATTAAATTCATACAACCTTAAGACTTTCTCTTGATTATAAATCCATCTGGGCTCTGGTCACCACAGCTAAGGATTTCTTTCTTTTCTTTTCTTTTTGATACTTTAGGCTTAGTTATCTCAGATCCCTTTAACTCATAAATGGAGTGCCAGAAGCATGAATATCAAAGAACCAAGTAAATAATAATAAAAAATACTAGGCATGCAAAAATTTCATTAACCATTAATATTTGTCTTGGTCTAATCTACATTTAATTTCATTCTATTTCCTCCTACTACTCAAAAGTTTTTATGCCAAAGTTCCCAAGGACATTAGGACAATGATCCTCAAATTACTTGGTGAAAGGAATGACGAAAATTGTTTGTTAAAACTACAGATTCCTGAGTCCTACCTGGATTTTCTGAAGCCAAATCACAGAAGGGCTTGGGAACACAGGTGATTCATAACAATCACCTTGTGTTTTCCCCAAAACACAGATTTCTAAGAGAAACAAACAAAAGCATAAGTAGATGAGAAACAGAATAAATATGCTAAACTGATCATTCCTCCAGTGTATTGATATTTATTGAGGGTCTTTTAAGTGCCAGTCACTTTTCTATTGCTAAGCACTATTTTACTCCCTATTAGTAAGGTTTTAACAAGGCCAATGCCTCTTTCATTTTAAGGCAACCCTGAATTTTTATAATAGCTATCATATGTATCAGAACTTATTTCCAAAACAAACTTAATGGGTAACAACCTTTATGGGTATCCATGATGAGTAACTAGAAATCATGAAATAGAGTGGATTTATTGCTTGAGTTCAGGATATGCTCAAACTAACGACAACCCTTAGTCTGACCCCATCATTCTAAAAAAAGGCTCTGACTTTGAGAAAACTTTGAAAGGCCATTGAAAAGTACCCTTTAGAACT